>UELU01139221.1:59415-82537 GCA_900490025.1 Megastigmus dorsalis | reverse complement strand
ACTATTATTATTATTATTATTATTACTATTATTATTAGTAGCACTATTATTATTATTATTATTACGTTTCGTCGAAAATCTGGAATGCAATGCTTACTTCGCCTATTCGGTTTTTTCTCAATAATTCGCCTATTATAATTGGAAATTGCAAAATGTTTTTCAAAAAAAATTATTATTCACAACACGCGCACTTGCATTTTTGCTTATAACTTTCAAGTCACCCACTGCGCACACGCACGACTGACTTCATTCTTTTTCTTATTTGAATTCTCAAAATCGCGACTATTTAAGTTCGCGCAACGAATTGACTAAAGTAATTTTTTTTTCTTTTTTTGCATTTGCATGTTTTTTTCCCCTTTCTTTTCCTTACAATTTAAGAACCTCTTATGTTCATCGTTAGCCTCTACTGTCATCTTCACTTTTTGTTCGAGGAGCTAAGACTGCGCTATCGGAGTTGACTTTGTTCTTTTTACTTTTTTATTTTTCACTGGAATGAGAAATAAATCCATTGAAAATTACCTTACTTTTACGTACCTGTAGGTGTTATTTTTTTTTTACTTTTTCGTTTTATGTTTCGAGGAAAGTATAGAAGAAAGCAGAAAAGTGGAAGTAAGTATAAGCTTATAGGGCGATTCGCGTAGTTTAAAAAAGTAAAGTTTCTCTTCTCAATCGTTAAATCTTGGATAAATTTGTTTAAAAATAGTTTTGCTTTCGTTCAATTATTTACGTATAGCTACAAAAATTCGACTTTACGCAAAAGGAAACCATTCACCAACTAATAACACTAAATATATTTTAACTTTGTCCTGCACCAAACTACGAATTCGTAGGCTATAGATTATATTTGAGTTTTTTTTTCACGTTGTACATTGCAAGTTTGTTTTTTAATTCGAAAAAAATCGAATATTTTTAAAAATTTTCCGATAAAAAATCTTTTCTTAATAAATTTCATCCATTTCCCCTGCAGTGATCCACAGAAAAACATTGATAAACAGACAAACATTTAGATATCAATGATAAATTGGTAGATTTTTTGTTAATTAAAAATTCTCAAAATCATTTTTATTCCATTACTGAAAAATTTGTATATAGTGTTGACAAAATAGTGTATTGGGTGTAAAAATTGTAACAGTAGCATTTATACGTAAATTCTTTTATATAAATTCTCATCATAATTTTCTCGGTAATAAATCTTGTGCAGTTCACGCGTCCGAAGCCCGCAAATCTTTATCGACTTTCTCATCCTCGTTCTGAACGACTAAAAAAGTTCGGCAATTTCGAGCAAATTCTTTCACTCTCATAAAAGTAAGCCTCGTGAAATTACATCCACTTTGATGTTCATCGGTCCAGCACAAGCTCTTAATAAAGTTTTACACGTCGTTAACATTTCAAAAGCAGTTATGTTGCCATTGCAATTTTGTTACATATATTTAATTTGATTTGGATTTTTCAAATTACAAAGCGCATATGTGGGCACCGTATAACTAATTAATTAGTTTCACGATAATATTTATCTGCGTTATCAAAATTAAATTAGTTTGTTTGAAGCGAACGAAGTTGTGCATGAACTTTTATGAGGTGATAGTAATTTTTAGATGTAGTTTTTAGCGAATTCTTCTGTGAAGCATGGGTAAAAGAAAATTTTTTCGTCCAACGGCTCTGATTTGCTGCTCCAGAATATCTGGGAGATCGGAAAAAAAGTAGTCAAGCTCGTCGGCTAGAAGGCTTTTCACATATATATATTATTCGCTTTCGCAAAGCAAGAAAGTAAAATTTCTTATGTAGCGAGGATCGACGAGGATCGAATGATTGCCCCTTAAGGCGCGGGCCTTCGATGTGGGGAGGTCCCGAAGAGAGGATAGGAAAGAAAAAGGAGGGAAATCGCGGGGGGCACGCGCTCGAGTGCGATTTGAAAAGTCCTCTTTGCGCGAGTGCATATAACTCGAGAAAAGAGAGAGAGAGGGGGAAAGAGGCAACACTCGAAAGCCTCGCGCTATACAAAAGCGTCGTAGCGTGTCTATACGAGTGTGCGTAAGTATTAGGTATATGACGCGTTAGTACTCGAGTGCTCGCGACTACATGCGGGTTATGCGCGCGATTGTCGCCCTGCCTATTTTTATAGTATAGGTATGTAATACACCCTTTACGTTTCAGTATAGTCAGCAAATTCCCTTTAATTTCGTTTAAAATGAGTTGCTGTACAACTCATTTACTTTTAAGTATAACAAGCACCCGCCTCTTCAGAATCATATATATAAATTCACTTTTAAGCTTGTTCCTATATTTCGTAAAATTAGGGATTTTCTTTTGTACATTTCTCGTGTTTGTATATATCCAATATATTTCAGTGTCTAATCGAGTTTATATATAATTTCATTAATGTCTCAATAGATTCATTTAGTGATTTTGTTTGAACTTTTAATATAAACATTTTGTAAACTTAAATACCCGCATGAATAGTGAAAAGTGCGTTCGAACGGTAAATACAAAAATCTTATATTCACTTTTTTCAATTTAATACGTAATTGAAACTCGGTTCAAAATTGTTCGAGATACTTAGACGAGGGGTTAGACGAGGGGTAAACTGGCACGTGCACGTTTGCATTTATCATTACGTCGGTATAAGGAATAATTTATACCAACTTTTCTCGCTATCGTGTAATATGCGTGGGCCGATGCGCTGGTAATGTGCGCGTGTAAGTGTAGGTAATTTGTAAAACAAAGAAGCGCGCGGATTGCGATAGGTGATGCTCGCTGCTTTTTAGTACCGTAGCGTACAAAAGCCCTCGAAAAATATGAAGAAAAAGTATATTTTCTTTCGCGTCCCCGTGGGCTCTGTTTACACGTGCAAAAGAATCGCGTTATAAAAAGGGCTTATACAATCTTGTCTGTGACCTCCCCTGAAAATATACACGCGAAAATGTATTGTACGAAAACAAAGCCGCGGCATTTAAATATGAAAATTTTTACTATACCTCTCGGCTCTTCGAAAAAAAAAAGGCGAGATGTGAATTATGAAGGATATGCGAAAAAAACTAAAGCTTCTCAAAGTGAATGGAATTTCTTGTATAGTTGGATATACCAATTACTGAATTCGTAACGTAGATTTATTTTTGATAAATAAGCAGCGAGCTCGTGCGAACCTCGTTGAGAAATGCGAAAAGTATATTTAAAGAATAAGACGCTTGAAAAAGTCAAATCACATTACAGAGTTCAGGGTCGCGTTCGCGGCGTCAGGTAAATTGACGAGCGCATTGTTCCGCGGCAAAACCCGCGATGTCGCGTACATATATATATTAGAAAGTGGATAAAAGGCGGGTCTCGTGACTAGAAAAGGGGAAGGGCGTGAAAAAAAGACGTCTGCTTCCGCGTCTCGAATAGAAAAATAAAGGGAAAAAAGGGTTGCGAGACCTAAAGAATAAGTATAATCGGGTTTTTTCACTTATTATTTCTGCGACGTACTCGTGTACTCGTGTACTCGCGTATATATCTCTATAACCGTGATGCAGAAATTTTCCTATACTCTTTTTCCTTCATTCAACGATCCGAAAGAAGGTTATAAATAGAAGTTTCGTAGTTAAAAAAAGTTGCAAGTGGGATAAAGGAGTGGATAAAATATTTTTATAGGCTTGCGCTTTATTCCTTCAATTATACGTTTACGAATGTCTTAACGCGATTTGAAACTTTGTTACTTTAATTTTCCGAAAGGTTTATCTGTGCTATCGACAGCTTTATTTATAATTATTATTTTAGACATCTTTTTATTTATATTTATTTTTTAAGAACAAATGACTTCCATATATTCAGTGGACAACCAAACCTCACTTTAGCCTATTTTGTAAGCTCAATGATTTAGAATGAATTACATTATGCGAGTGTTCATAGATGGATTACAACCAAAAATTAAACTTTATAAATATATGAATATAATCCTTAGAAGAAATAAAAAGATAAAAATTGTCTTCTTCAGTTTTGCATACCTAGATACAATTAGTAACAATTACAATTGTTATTCTAAAAGAGGCAATGATTTCTTTTATAATTTTAAGGCATTGAACACATTACATGAATAAATAAATAAATAATCGATTTACATGTCAGCTTTATTGTTAAACAATGATTACAGTCGAATAAATAAAATATAAAAACGCAATAATCAATAATCAACAATGAAACGTTAAGTACTAACCAACAATAAATAAGTACATAAGAAAAAGAAACAAAGTTGTGAGAAAGAATGTAAAGGTGAAGAATAAATGTTAATATATAGGGTAGGTAATAGGTAATACCTACAGCACGACCGGAGTTTGATCGAAATTTTGATCGGTTGCCATGGAAAGACACACACTCGGCGATGCCTTGGCAACGCATCTGTCTCTGTCTATATGTGACAGGCTATAAACGTAAGTGATCCTCTAATTTACGTGGAATGTGCAGCCGCGTGTACCTTGTCTCCTAATAATACATATAGCATTATCAAAATTGACACAATTTGTGTTTGTCTGCCACCTCTCCTTTGTTTCATGAATACCTATATATAAACCAACTAAAATTAAGAAACGCTATTTTCACTGAAATTTAAGGTAGTCCTTTTTCGAGCAAGTCGCAAAATCTCTCGTTTCAAAATGTGAAACACGGTTATTTTAAGGATTTTGAGGTACGTATTTATTGTAGACTCGGATTTGTACTTATGATATACCGAGTGTGGCCATGGAAAAGTATTTATATATAAAAACAAAAAAAAAAAAAAAAAACAAACAAACGAGAACTATCATTTCTGAAAGCTCGCAAATTTTTTAACTGACATGCTGAAACCAAATCATATAGAGTAAGAGTAAAACGTCACTTCAATAATTTCGAATGAATGCGTAAAAGTTTATGTGGATTAAATGAGACAGCCACGCTGGCGTAGTGAAGTACGTAATAATCGTCGAAGTGTCGCAAGGGCAACGCGATGCAGTGTTATTCATTTTTTTTAGTTTCCTGTAAGTGTCGATTTTCTCTTTGTTAATTATCATTATCCAAGTATTTTAATTTTTTTTTACTAATTAAACTAGCTTGGTGTTTTTCATTGTCATCGACGTAGTGATTCTTTTTCTCTTTAATATTTTGTTCTGTTCTGTTTTTTTTTTGTTTTTTTTTTTCGATAGCGAGTCCTCGATTCCCTTCTATCCTCCAATACAACTCCGATTTTTCCGGACTCCGACATTCGCATTCCTGCAATTATTACAATTGGTCTACACAGTCAACAGAATGTAAACATTTCATACAAAGCGACTTATTTCTTCTATCTTTATTAATATTTAACACTATTTAAAGTTTCCTTTAGAGAAGTAACAAATCGTAAAATGAAGGATGGTTTACGAGTTCTACCGAAAACGAGGTAAATCTCACAAAAATCGCTCGGTAGGCTACCCAAAATGTAAAATCTCGCACAATTTCTCACGCGATCTATCAAGTTTATATAGAATATATTAAAATCTCGAATCAATTTAACTATTATTATGATAAAGAATAACGATAAAAACGCAATAAGTTATGTGGAATGCCTCGGAGTCCCTAAAATTACAATCGGTCAAAAACCTCCCTAATTTCTCTAACGATAAATCTATTCAGTTAATCGATAAATTGTGATATACATAATGATTCGTAATAGTAATTAACGTGCTTAATCAACTAGCTACCCTGACGACGAACTTTACAAAATTGATTCTCTACGAATTTCTTCTTTTTTTACTTTTTTTTATTTCTTTATTAATTACGGACGGCTAGTGGCCGTACCTAATTGCCTAAAGTGTTTCTTTTTTTTTCTTTTTCTTTAATTGCATTTAGAGTTTAACTGGCTTTTGCTCAACCTGTCCGGCAGTTGTTGTGATGTCCTCTCGACTCGAGGAATCTTCTTTTTTTTATATTTCCTCGAGCGGATGCTCCTGGCAGCTGCTATCGACTGTCGCAACTTTCTTATTCAAGAAGCTATTTTAACTGTTTTCAATTGCGAAGTTTAGATTCTATTGGTAATGACTAATTATCTAGATTCCTTTTCAGTTGTCTAATGAAAGATTCCTGCACCTCGAAAAAGTTAAAAAGTTAAAAATCTTTTATTCGATTTGTACATTTAAACTTTTTGTTTCGGATATTGCAATTAAATTCTAAAGGTAGGTTGTAATTACTCTTTGATGTTTTCAAAAGCTCAAAAAAAATAAGTTTTTTAATCGCCGATCAGTCGATAGACAGTGAATCCCATCCGCTCAAAAATTATCCTCTCTTGATATTTGAACATTTTTTTAACTCGCTGCTATTACGAGTACAGCAGCATACGTATCTATATAAAGTCTCAAAGGTGATCGCGATTCTTGAGTCTGTTCGACTTAAAACTTTGTTTAAGAAATCGATTATAATCAATTAACACGAACGCTCGCGTCTCGATGCGAGGAAGAAATCCTTTTCTTCTTTGTCTTAACCCTTTTCGAATACATAGCGCACAATCTGCATTTTTTTACTTCATTAAGAAATTGGAAAAAATTCATTAGCTTTTTTTTATCGAGTATTATATTTCTATACTCCTCAATTGAATAATTTGCTTTGTTTTCTCTTGGTTCGCTGATAAAAAATTATCTTTATACGCTAAAAACTCGGTGACATTTCACTAAAATTTATTTTTTAATATATTTTGCTCATCTAATGAATTAAAACTTATAACTGGTTTAACGACGTAAAAAATGTCCGACGTTAATTTTTTTATCTCGTTTGAGTATACGATATCTGATTTTTTTAACGAGTACTCGCTTTTTACTGAACGCGAGTATTCTCTACTTATACGAACAGCAAGATCATCATCG
This sequence comes from Megastigmus dorsalis, assembly GCA_900490025.1. Lineage (NCBI taxonomy): Eukaryota > Metazoa > Arthropoda > Insecta > Hymenoptera > Megastigmidae > Megastigmus > Megastigmus dorsalis. The sequence continues at coordinate 75,698 of UELU01139221.1, read as the reverse complement.
AAGGCTAAAATTTTGACGAGATATTTTCCTCTACACACATCGATAATATTTTGTTTTTTTTTTTGCTTTTTCAATATACGATAATCGACATTAAACAGCGACTAAGAAAAACTAATCTTTAAAACCAACTCAGAATTACATCTTATGATATTAGACATTTTTGTATGTCCATAGATCTTTGGCTTTCGATTTGCACTGTATAGATGCCCCAATTACTAACATTTACGTAGCTTTTATTTATGATTATAGCTTATCAAAAAATATCACATGGAAAATCACGAGAGAAATCACGTAATATCTCTTAAAATTTTCAAGTGAATTATTTTTATAAGAGTTTGATTAATTACATTTTTATAATATGAACTCTCATTTTATCGCCTCGCGTCATCTTTACAAATTCCTGCATGTCTTTATATTACGTGATTTCTTGTGTGATTTCATACTTGATCTTTATCTATACGAGTTTTAAAGGATGAAGAGAAAATATAGTTTTTGATAGTCATCAAACTTACATTTTCGTAAAAGTTGTCATAATCGGGACACTTATTCAGTGTTAAACGGTGAAATTATACAAATAGAGCAAAGAGGTTGACATCGTTTCTCCTCGCATGTGACGGCTATAACATAGTTCGCTCCGTCCTCACGATTCTGATATATAATAATAATTGTATATGTATACGTACATTCGACGACGCCTAAATCACTTTCACAATAGGGCCGCCGATAATAAACGCCCGCGTGGCGCGTCTATATCATATTTTTTCATTTTTCTATTTAATCAATGGAAGATTTCTTTTTCATTTTCATTCTTTTTTTCCTTAATTATACACTTTTATATTAATTTTTTTTCTTTCTTCACCTTTTTCCATCTCATTTCTGAAAGTAAGAAATGACGCATGGATTTATTTTTAGTTGTCGTATAAGTATTGCGGATAGACTCGTTGCGCCCCTGCGTCAATTTGAACGTTTACAATATCGAAGAATCTCGCTTATGGGCGCACGAGCTTTTTCTTACCCTTTTTGCACCAACGAATGACATTCGCGTTCTTCTTTTGTTCTTTGTCCAGATGAAAAACTCCTTTATTACTCTTTACTTTATACACATAAATCGTTAGTTGTTGATTGTTTTACATTTTCAAAATTTGTCAATACAGATTCAATGTTTTTTTTTTTTTTTTTTTAACAAGAGCAATTATATTTTGAATAGACACGAGTTTCTCATCTGACAGTTGGATTCGAAAGTTTTGATAAACGCAAAATGTCGTTTTATCGTATCTCCACATCTTTAATTTGTTTTGACTACATTTTTTGGACGCTCTTGGATTCACAGCCACGCGTAGTATATGTAACGTAGTTTTATAATTGTCTTTATTAATTTAATTTTTTTTTATTTTGCTTATCTCTTATTTCGCTTAAAGTCGCACCTTAATACTTCCTAAAACGATTTGGCACATTTCATCATACTTCGTAACTTATCGCACTTTTGTCGCGTCATCATACTTATTCTGCTCGAATTAAGTATATCCGTTAATTTATTTTTTGTTATTTCCGTTCCAACCCTAACCTCCTTCGCCGTGACCCTAAAGCAATATTTATTTAACGTGAATGTGCTCCCAATTTCGTTGCCTTCGGTTCGCTCTCGCAGCCTCTGCTATCGTTATCGTTACAATGCAAAACTTTTCTTTTAGAAGTCAGTAGACCCAAACAAAAATAATCTTCGATTGAACATTTTTAGGTTAAAGTCTACAGATCGTCGACAGCCGATAATCACGATCAAACACTATGTGCTTTCGTTTCTTACCTGTTTTTCTTTGTTTTACTCGAAACGAGGCAAGAAGGAGAACATCGCTTTATATGTCAGCTCGGTTTCGAACATCAGTCAGTCAGTCACTCGGCGTAAGGAAAAAGAGAGAAAACTCTTTGTTAGGTCCTTTGCATAATAAACGAATAAGGTATAAGGCATAAGACAAAGAGGAATAACAACCTTATTCCTCATTATTCATTATGTATATATAGGTATAACATGTATGTTAATTCTTATCTCTGGTGCCTTATTCCTTTAGCGTGCAAAGTACCTCACAATCTTTGCGAACTCTTTAACACATACACACTCGTTTTTTATCGCTTAGAACAGATGAGGGTAGGTTACACAAGCGCGAAGTAACCTGAACTTCATATTTTCGTTCATCCGTATATAACATGCGTGTGTGTATGAGTTTGCGCCGCGATTCGCTTTGGAGATTCGAACTTGGTACTCCGTATTTGCCGCATCGGAGCTTCAAATTCAGCACTCCATAATTTTCGCCTTGGAGGTATTCGAGCAACGGGTTAAGTGGTGTTTTTTCCCTCTATTTTAAGATACTTTACTCTATCAAAAATGCTCAATGCGCTTCTGCTGGACTTTTAACAATCGCTTTTAAACTATTAATATACTTTTACTTGTACTATTGAAAATAATATTAATATGAGTTTACAGTACAAGTATTCTTATTCGATCAATGTCATATATTAAGCTATACATAACAATTAATAAGTTATCGGCAAGCTCTTTCTTCCGATAGAATGTATAGCCCGTTGAATTTGTCAGAAGGAAAAGAAAAGCAATGAGAATAGAAAAACCCGGGCGATTGTATTAGCGTATAATTCTAGGAACTGGATCGAACCCAGAATTTTCCAATATAACGTGCAGATGACATCATTTATTCCGATCCCACATTAACCCCCTTTCACGCAGGTGCACTACACGTATGTCGCGCGCGCCGCACTGTTTTAAAATAAAACGGAGGAAAGAGCAAATAAACCGAGCGAACGAAAAACTGAATAGAGACAGAAAGAAAGAGGAACGTATCAAATTCAAATAAATATTCATTCCCATCTCCTGGATACACGTAGCTCTCAGAGACAATAAATATTTATTAGTTTTTAAAAAAGCCTCTGTTCAAATTTAATAAATCTGGCCAACGTATTGAAGTATCGGAACAACTATTTCTTTGATCTCTGACGAGCATCTTTAGTTCCTACTTGAAAAACGATAACTCTCCAAATTTGAAAGACTGAAAAAATATGAGTAAGCCTTTAATGAGAGGAAAACTGTCACTCTATACTAGTGTTAAATCTTATTTCACCTAAATTTCTCGTAAGTTCAAAGTGAGCCGTCATTAGATAAGAAGTGACAAAAATAAAAATATTATGGTGGCTCCAGTGCGAAGGGCCAGATTTTATTGATGCTTAGAGGGGCCCCTTTTATTGTAGAATCTTTTCCCGGCTGAAAATGACGGAATCTAAACGGAATCCACACGTAATCTACATGGTAAATCTAGGACCTGAAGTTTCACCTGGAGATCCAGGTGGATTCGAGGTGAAATCCATATAGATTCCATATGGAATCCTTATGTGAAATCCATATAGATTCCATATGGTATTCTTATGGATTCTATGTCGATCCCAAGCTGTAATTTGGAACGGATTACCATGTAGATCCGTATGATTTCTTTATGAATTCCATATGGTTATTTTCAACCGAGTTATGATTTTTTAATAAGAAACATAAATTAACCATTTATCTTTACTTTTATGAACAACTGATGACAGATTTTTTATTAAAATTAAAATTTTTGTTAAAATAATGAGCACTTACGCGTATATAGCTTATAACCCGCTCCCTTATGGAAAGGTCTATATTTTCCAACTTCGATATTAAATATTTCTCTTCGCAAGACGGTGACCTCTGTTTTCTCTCGCAAATTTCATTTTTTATAACATTTTCTGTGTTACTTTAGTTTTTCAACAACATCAGATTTTTATATAATAAGATATTGACTATGAAAGCTCTGAAATCTCTTCAACGAGTTCCTATGCTCTCAAATATGAAAAATTTTTTATCGGCAACTGGATCTGATATTGAGCATACTAATAGATATTAGCGTTAAGGGGATTTTCTACAGCCGGAAATATTCCTACCGCACCGGTTCTTGCATTTAACAAAATATATAAAGATAGAGATTCATTTTTGGAAAAAACTCACATTACATGGTTCAAGCTTCTTGAATTGGAAATTTCATTCGCAATTTACAGCAATTTTTATCTTCGAAATTTTCAACGACAAATATCTCTACGAATTGTAGATGGAATTTCATAAAACTTGAACGACGATGGTACCAGAGAGTTTTTCCGATAAATGAATATCTATCTTGATATATTTCTTTAAATGCAAGAACGGTAAGATAGGAAACTTTCCGACTATAGCATATCCTCTTCACTGCATCTCATTAGAAAATCAAATGATTCTGCGTTTGAACCCTTCGCGCTGTAAAAATAAATAAAATCAAAATGCCGGTGCTTCCTTTAATTTTTCATTTTATTTGTCCAGTCGAGTCACGCGATGCATTTTTGTTAATGCTTTTAAACATATGTATGTATACATATATACTGGTCGCTCAGTAGGGCGAACAACTTACAAAATCGAACTCTCATCAATACAGAACTCCAGAACTAAAGCTAAACCGTTGAAGTGAAAAATTTTACCAAAAGCAGAGCAGTTGCTATAATAGTCCAGCAGAGGGCGCGGCGGTTCCCAGCCACGAGATGGCGCTAATCGCATCGAAACTAAGCCCGAGGCGAGCGGCGCGAGCGCTGCAGCCGCAAGGCTTCGAGAAAGAAAGCTGCACCCGGACCCGGTCACGGCCGAATCGCCTCCAAGGTCGCGATGAGCTCTAGCAGAGCAGCGAGGACGGCGGCAGCTCGGGGCGCTGCGAGGTGGACGTCGTCTGCGGCGTCGCGGTGGTCGTGACGACCGCTGTGGCGCGCTGGCGCAGCTCCTGGTAAGGCGGCGGCGACGGCGAGGAGGAGGAGAAGGTCGACCAGGTCGCCGTGGCCGAGAGCACGTCGCTGGGCAGGCCCCGGTTGCGGGCGGTCGCGCCGGACCGTGGGGGCGCCGCTGTCGCCGAGGAGGAGGAGGCCGCCGCCGAGGCAACCGTCGCCGCCGTCGCGGGCGCGATCATGATCGCGGTGCTGGAGGCGGCGGCCGAGCCCAGCTCGTCCTCGATGGCCGAGACGGTGCCCAGGGCGGAGGTGCAGCCACCGGCGACTCCTACGCCCGAGGCGCCGTCCTCCGGAGATCAGAGCTCGCTGTCGAACATCGCCAACGAGCGGGTGATCACCTCGTCCTGTGGATCGGAAATCGGCATTTAGCGGGCTCGAAAATTCGCGCTGACTCGCTTTTGCTTTTCGGTACCGGACTTTATGCTGCGAGTCGTTTTTCATCTTATTTTAAAAGTTCTCATCCCTGGTAGAGCATTGACGAGTTCGGCTGGTTTTATATCCAGCCGTTAGCCAGTTTCGACTAGCCATCATTTAGAGTTTCAAATCGTCAAATGCTCGGTAATGACCCGTCAAGACTAAACGTCAAAAGTAAACAAGAGTCGAGAGTCGCTCGTTTAAGCAAAACCACAATATTTTAAGCATTGAACGCTAAATTTTTAAGTTTAATATATCAAATTAAATATGGTAATATGTCTATTTACATGACCAATAATATTGATTAATATTATTAGATATCAATATATCAGCTTAAAATGGAATAAATTATAATTAATCAGCAAATATATTATTTTAAAATAGCCGAGTCCTTAGTCAGTTTGCGTTTCAAAACTGTGGCGAAATCGACTGAGTTATTCGTCGGCTAGACGGGTAAGCTCGCTTAAAAACTCGCGTATATGATCGGTAATGGCTAGTGACTGGTCATCGACTCGGCTAAATTTCTACCAGGGATGGGACTATTTCGACTCCGTATATACTTATATTATTAAGGAATCAAATAATGGCTCTTTACATCTGTTTTACAAGTTTTTTTTTTTTTAATTTTTTTTTTAAATAGATCTTGAGTGATCAGGCATTCACTGCAGAACTTCCGTAGATGCAAAATTCTTGCCAATGATAAATTCAATTCCAAAGTACTTATCATTGAAAAAAGAAATCCTGCCAAAAAATCTCACGTAAGAATATTCTTATAGATCAATATTGGCACAGCACTTTTGCCAAGAATGTCCGTTGCATTACATTGAATTACAAGAACAAATCAATACTCGAACGACTTATATAAAACGTAAATGAAATTATTTTTAAATCGAATATTGAATTAATAATTAGAACTGTAATGCTTGAAACCGTTAGAATGTACCTATGATATAGTTTTATTTCTGTAACATATCATAACTCTAAGATTAATAAAAGTATCAGTAAAACTATTGGCTATTAAACCAATATTTATCCAATATTTGTTCGGTATTATTATTAAAATAATAGTGACTTTTTGAGTGTTGTATTGACTAATTTTACATGACGTAACTTGAAAATTTTATATTCTTTGTTGATTCTAGTTATTCATTGGCTTATGTTATTGATTTTACAAGTTAAGTTTACATGTAAGGTTTGAAAAAAAAAAATAAATACACAATAGATATTAGTCAAGTAAATGATTGCAAGTCATGAGATTTATTTGCAATAGGAAGTCAAATGATTGCTATATAATATTAAAAAACTGTAATGAGAAAATGATGAAAAACTGGGTTCTGATGAATTTCCGTTGTTTTCCAAATAAAACATAAAAACAATTATGATTTAATGATATCTCAGATCGCGGACTGGAAACTATCTCACTGCATATAAAGTATATACCTATATGCACGTATAAGTTACTTTTGAGTAGATATACATATATATTTCAAGACTCAATTGGTATACCTGGATAAATGAAGTATATAATATACGTACAAAGAATCCTTTGGCAAGAATTTCTACAATTACCCGATGACTTAATCCAGGGCATATAGCTTATATATTTTAGTCAGTAAGGCTAATTATCGTGCATGCAAATAACTGTACCATAGCTCTACAGGAATCATCTCGAAAGTATAAAAAAATTCGTTATATGTATACGACATTCCACCCTAACCTCGTACGTCCGGCCGCGAACGTAAGCTTAAAAAAAGTAAATCGTTATAGGTTAACCCGCGAATAAACATCCATCATTGGGAAATCTCATATCCGGCCAAGTTCGCGCATCGTGTGCTTGTAAAATATATATGATGTAGCAGCTAGTGCAGTAGTAAGAGGCGCGGTTTAATCAGCTACAGTGGGGGCCGACCTTGAGGCAGCTCTCCATGAACTCCTCGATGGTGATGACGCCGTCCTGATTAAGGTCGAGCTTCCGGAAGACCCTGTCGAGCTGCTCGCGTGCCTGGCGCTCCTCGGTCTCCCTGTGCTTGCGGCCCATCAGCTCGTGCACCGCGGTCACGACCTCGCCCAGCTCGCCCCGTGTTATGCAACCGTCGCCGTTTATGTCGTACAGCTTGAAGGTCCACCTCAGCTTCTCGTAGATGCTGCCCCGCAGCAGCGTCGACAGTGTCACCAGCAGGTCCTGCAACCATTCGCACCCTTATGTAATGCATATTCATGCGCCTAATTAATTAACTGGTGCACATAAGTCATACGTTAATATAATAATATATGTATAGGCTTTAGGAGGGTCAAGTTTCATGGTCGATCGCTTCGAGATAATAGAGCCAAAGGAGGATCGCGTGTGAGGAAGCGACCTGTTGAAATTGCCGTGAGAACTGATTTCGCAACTACTCTATGTACTTATACGGTATACTCTTGTAGTCTTTCTTGCAACTCTCGCCGCAGCCACTCGCGCGCAGCTGAGTAAAAGCTGCCAGTTTTCTAAATTTCAAAAAGTATCTAACTCCTGTCGTTTGCAGCTGATTTATATGAAATTGCGCTTTTACTCAAGTATAGAGCACTTATTAGGTATACGAGATTCAATAATTAAAAAAAAAACGTGAAATGAGATTTGAAACCGTAAGATTATTATATAAACTAATTGATTACAGTAAAAGTTTTTGCAGAATCTGCTCAATGTTAGATACAACGTATAAGAGTTCAAAATTCATCAAAAACTTTAATATATTTAATGCTGCACACTTTAACTAAGATACTACTTCATCTAAAAATTAATTAAAAAAATTATGACACATCAGAGGAGTTTTTATTATAGCACAGCTGGTGGTAAAAAAAAGGAATGAAAAAAGAATAACTTTATTCTAAGCATCTAATGTTTTGATTATAACGTCACGGAAAGTTAAAGTATGAAAAAATTTAGAAAGATTCGATGCAACAAAACGTGGGCCGTCACCTTATCTTAGCTTACGCTAAACTAAGCAAGAAGTGAACTCTAACTGTAATTCACAATTATTAAGCTGCGAAAGGGGAGCATTGACAAATTAACTCTTAAATAAAGAACACCGATAAAAATCAATAATAAATGCACGGCGCTTAAAATTTTACGAGCATAAGGACTTTGACTTACTAAGCAGAATGAATGAAAAAGTTATATCGATAAATCGTTAAATTCGTAATTACAGCAGATTATAAAATGTCGATATCGCGGGATTCGCCCAATTTAATTAAAAAGAAATATGAATGAAAAAAAAAGTGGTAAAATGTATATAATATGGAAAATAAATAAAATTCTTTTGCTTATACTTTACCCTGAAGCTTATGGCGCCGTTGCAGTTGACGTCAAACGCTTTGAACACATAATGGGCATAGAGGCTGGAGTCTGTAATTTCGTACATGAAAAAAAAAGAGAGAGTTGAAAACTTATAGTTAAGTGATTGCTTACTTTGTAAAATTTCTACTTGTAAAGTATAAAGAGTAGAATGGACGGTAGTGTATAATACTGCATGTACAACAAGCGAGTGGATCCGTTTGATTTGAATTCTTTTCCAAAGAGATTAACTCTCAATTATTTGCACGAGCTCTATTGTTCTAGTATTCTTACATTATAAATTATGGATTTTTTCTTATCACAAAAATGTTACTTTTTCTAAATGTTGAATAATTATACTATATTGCTTGAAGAGAAATTGAAGTACTTAGTTTCAATAAAAAAAATTCATTCAATAAGCCACATATAAAAATGAAGTATGTGAAATTTGCATTCAACTCTACATATTATAATCCGGATTTAAATTAAATAAACTTTTTACTGCATAGTCTAAATTGTATATCGAAGTTAATTTTCAGTTTCTGACCGAATCGTGCGAATGAATGTAGTAGTCCGAAGGAAAATTGCACTCCAATTTCGTACGAAATAAAAGCTGCAGTTATACACAAGCTTTACGGCGTGTATAGTTGAGATTTGAAGCTCTTGAGAACCAATTCTCTTAATAACACGGAATTTCTCATGTAATGCGGTGACCTTGAGGAAATCAAAAATTGATAACAGCTATTTGAATATTATCCTGCGTAGTCCCTTCGCTCTTTTATCGCACTTTATTCACTAAAGAATAATCATTCGTTTATAAAATGTTGAATTAGATAATCAAGAAATTTATCAAAACCTTTTACATAAGCTAATATACTTTACTACTACTAATGAAGCTTTGTCTATATATTGAAAGAAAAATATATTTCTTAAAAACAAGGATCTCAATGTGCGAAAGCGACATCGTAGTGCAGTGAAAAATGCAGCTTCAACTCAATCAAAGGTGAATTTCAGAAAAAGACCATCTCTTATATTCATCAGCTTCCGTCCAATATAGATCGAGTCTTTTTTTTTCTTATATTTTCAAGGATCAACAAGAGTATATACTCACTGCCGTGCGGGAAGAACTTGGCGTAGATGTCCTTGAAGGAGTCCTCGTGAACGACGCCCTCGGGACACTCCTGCGGGCAGAGAAAAGCGAAAAAAAGCGAGGATAATCGACTTGGTTGTGGAAAAAAGATCGTATATACATATATAGCTGTGTTACATCGGCGAGCCGATAAGCATGCGAGTGCCACATACGATAGCGGCGCACGCCTTCGAGGCGTTCAGGTCTGTCTCCCGCTTATTAATGGCCCTGGTATCGCCGTGCTACATGTACATTATACACATAGTATAGACTCGCTATAGCGTGCGTGGACACTATACGTGTGTGGATCATTCGCTAGTTAAATTTCATACTGAATCTGACAGTTTCATTGTGAATATGTGCCAATTGATATTTTGCTATTTCATACTTGCTGCCTATAATACACGAAGTGAAATTTTTCAGACAATACTAAACTTATTTTAACCCCGTGGAACAGAAAATTCACTCAACTTGTCTTAACGGTAACCAATCTTAATGAGCGAGCCAGTCACTTTTAAATCAGCTAAGTTCAAGAAAAATATATGGAAAGTCAGTAAGCGTAACATTTAATTTTTGAACCACTATAATAACTACATGTAATTTTATCAATGAACACATAATGGAAAGATTTTCGTTAATTTTTCTTTTTTCAATTTAATTAATAAACATTAAACCACACAGAGTAGTGTCAACATTTTTTTTATAAATCCGTTGAATGACTCCAAAAGAAATTAATCTCTTTAAACGCTAATAAATCAAAGAGCGCAATTCATTGTTTCTATTGGAGCATTATTGCTTGTCAAAAAGAGCTTAACATGTACAACTTGTGTCTAAAATAATGGTTGATTACATGGGAGAATTTAATCATATGCTCTTTCGATTTTCACTCAAAATATAAAACAGCGCGTTACCTAACAGTAAAAAATCATTGCTCCAAAAATGATTCAAGACAAAAACGATAATCGCTTTTTTGCAGATGTTCGGAGGAGACGATTCTGCTGCCGGGCGAGGAGCATCGGACGCTGCGCGCGGAAAACGAGGAATGGGACGAGGATAGAGTGCCAGCCCAGCTTAGGGAACAGGCTATATGGGTGATAGCTCGCAACTGGCGCGAGAATCCCCTGCTCGAGGAGATGCCGACTTGCGTCGATCGGGACTATTTGCTCGAGCTGCTGCCCCTTGATCTGCCCTTCGAGCTCGTCATTACTAAGATAACGTACGAATACTTTTGGAAACGCGCTGCCGAGGCGAGGTTTGTTTTCCCCTATCATTTGTCAAAGATCGCATAAAAAGTTACGTAGAAAAGCACGCGATGCTGTAGGGAAGTAGACGAGTAGAAATATTCCATCAACTTCCTTGTTGCATGAGTCTTTTTATACGTCACAGTGTTACGTGATTCTTTACGTGACTTTACCCAATACAGCATTTAAATTTAACGAGGATGCCTCGATTGTTGCGAATGTAGAGAATATCTTCAAATTTAGACACAATGTTTCTGGGGGCAATATTCATGAAGCCCCGAACTTCTAGTTTTCGAGAAAATGAGGTTAAAAGACATTGTTTGATTAATATTTAAGTTATTAATGTAGAGGATACTATAATAAAATAGGAATAGCTTTCTGGACGTATAATAAAAGAGCTCACCCAAAATGAGAGGTGTGTCCCATCAAGTTTGTTAAAGCAATAATTATTTAAAGTAATAAACGTAAAAAAATAAGTAATTTCTAAGTGCTACAACAGCAGGAGCACACAGGAATTAGAAAGCACGCTAACTCAAAACAATCAAAATGGATATCGCGTCAATACAAAAACACGTCTAAAATTTTTTCTACAGAATATTGTAATCTAAAACTGTACACATTAACCCTTTTACTATAATACTACTCTTGAAAATATCAAGTTCACGAAATTCCATAACGGACTTTTGCTGATTGTAACGAAAAATATACGCATTACAATAAACATCTTAGTCTTATATTTTGTATTTTTTTGTACAATAATTTTTAATCTTTTGAGCTACACCATATATACCTAGAGACTTTCATGAGCTTTGAAAAAAAAATTTCACAGCTTTTCATCAATATGTTATCAAGTAGCAGCGAGTTGAAGCTATCATAATTTATTGCATATGCGTCTAAACCGCGTGAGTCAATGTTTTTATCTATGGTTAGTACTTAGTCCGATTCTTTTTAACACAACACTTCCACAGCAGTCAAAATTGAACTTTCCCCCTGCGCACCGCACCCCTGGATGACACGAGAGAACCTCCTTTAAGCCTTTATTTATTTTTAACTGCGTATATTAGTCAATTGCTTTACTGGAGTACTGGTACAATGTTGACTCAGCATCAGTAAATAAGTTTAATGTCGTTTCCAATAGAATCTTTTTTTTTCTAATTGAAAGGCGCGTGTATCTTTTCGATTATATTTTGATAGAGTTATTAAACATCGATAAAAATAATGTTTCTTAATTAGTTGATTCCCCAGCGACATCTTTTTACAAGATTAATCTTGCGATGTAAGTAAATATACTTACTAAATATATAATCTAATATTTGAATAAACAGTTTTTACATAGCATTATCATTTTTATGTGACTGGAAACTTCACTATAAGTCATTAATAATATAGTCTTCAAGCTGCAAACTATCCATAGCAAAAATAATCTCGATGAATTATTCGAAGGCACTGAAAATAAGGAACTCCGATGAAATTTCGAACTTTTGACACTTTTAGCAAAAGATAAACTGCATGCTCGAAACTTTAGGCACTCGTAAAGAAAAGTTTTTATAAGCTTTGAAACTTGAAGCATTTTGACCGGCGTGGAATATCATAATTTTTGGTTGAGTATACATTATTAGAGTATATATATATTGTAACGTATAATATTAATCTTTTAAATACTTAGAATTATAGGTACTACCTAATTCTAACTACACTTTCAAAAACAATATTGTTTCTTTCCGATAACTAAATTTTCAATTTGTAATGAGTTATAAATGTTATTGAACTAATATATAAATAGATCATTCATAAAATAATGAATGCTTATATTAAAAATAATTGCTTTAACAATTTAAATGTTGTTGAATGTAAAACTTTTATTCGTGCATAAATATTAGTGCAGGTTTGAAAACTCGTTTAATAATTGTATAATTACAAAAGCACACCAATTTAAAAGCTGCTCACTTGTAAAATTCTTAATTCTTTAAAGTAGCACGACAAAGTAAAATAACCCATTACCAAATGTCTGGAAAAGGCATAAAAAAATGTATATTTGGCACTTTAAATCTCAGCTCAAACTGCGGAATTCTACATATGGAATATTCTCTTAACCTTTATAAAAAATTCAGTCGGTATCGCTATATATAAGTTCAATCTTGCAACGTGTAAATACATTGTCGAAACGTTATATAACAAGTGCAAGAAAATAGTTGACTGTATATGTATAATTAAAAGCAGCACTAAAAAAGTCTATACCGTCACGGCACCGGTTTTCGCACGGGGCAACATTTGTCAACACTTTTTTAGCAACTCGACACTTACTCGTTTTATGACATCTAAAATCTACTTTGAAAATTAAGAAATAGTGGTTATAGGTGCCTATAACTGTGAATTATATTCTCGTCGTTGGCTTGAAGTGTTCGGAAACGGGTGGCTAGGCCGTGGTTACAAAAAATTTTATTAACTCCCTACTTGAATAGGATAGTTTTATTACAAAGATTATTCGTTTTCCAGTCAGTGCGCATACTGGACAATAGATAACTTAAATTAAATCAATCTTAACCTAAAATCCTGAAAACAGCCCCAATAACCTCAAAAATCAGAGAAACTGCTATGCATCAGGCTCGTAAAGCCAAAGCCCTAAAATTTCACCCCTACCTCAGTAAGAACAAAAAGGTCAAAGCAAGCTAGATCGCTATAGATCGCGGAGCGCGGTGTATAAAGCCCAATTCTATCTGCTCTCGAAGCGCGAGACATAACCTACAACACCTGGAAGTGTGCGCTCATGGTTAGATAGCCTTGACTTTATACTTCCGCGTGCGCCTTTCGGTTCATCGTTACCGTCACCGAGTCGGCGAGAAAGACGCCGGCGACGAGAGGACGACGTCGATGGCGTTACGAGCCGATAAATAATAGCGCGATAGCCGTCATGAATATGCAGCGGAATATGTTCGGGCGAGAAGCCAAGTCCGATGTGCAGTATACGTGTGCGCGCCGCCTGCACTTCAAACGCGGTGTCAAGCCTCGAATATCATTACATGCACTGTATATATCCTGTAGGATCGAATGAGCGCCGACTGACGCATTTTCTGCGACCATGTCCACTTGAGAGACGATTCATATTGTCGATACTGGTGTTGTGGTACAGTCTGTTTGAACAGGAGATAACCATCTGGTTGATAAATCCCTAGGTAGTTTTGTAAGAAATGCTGTTCTTATTACAAGCAGTTAAGGCCCTTCAAGTATGCGATTTTTTAAAAATTTTTACCGTGTTTTGATTTAGCTGTAGATTTGAATTTAAAATCATTAAATTTCAGTAAAAAGAATCCCTTTGTAATATAATTTTCAAAAGTAATTATAGGCTGCTTTAAGGAGATGTCGAAGCTCTAGTAACTGTCCTGTAACATATTGTTATTGTCACTAAAAAGATATACTTCATATGTACATTTTACAAACAAAAGGAGAAGATGAGCACCTTCCACATTTCAATGAAGAATGATTATCGCGCTTGATAATTGCACTATTTTGTAAAATGCGGCTAAATTTCTGGAAAAAATATTGAAGTGCTGTTTTATAAATATTTTTCACAATTAGATCGTCATAAATATTTGTGAGTTGTTTTAATATATACTGACTTAACGAATAATATTCTTCAATTTTTTTCTTGAAGAAACTGAATTATAATTGTATTAACTGATCAATTGTATTTGAATATGAAATTTTAGAGAAAAACTTTTTCTTTTATATAAAACCATCGTTTCCCCTCATCTAAATCACGATCTCACGCTCGCGTAGTTTTATTTCGTTATGATCTGTCACTGTTTATAAAGCCATCTGCTTCTGATATTTTACTTTTTGTTTCCGCTGAAATTTTTCTCATGTGCTTCCACAGACATTTATAGCTATATCGGTCCGTGGACTTAAACACACGCATACTTCATTTACATTTGTTTCCACAAGTGAATTTTAACGTATAAATAACCGCATACTAATAATGCAAAAATTTAATACATCTTTAATTGAGAGCTTTTGAAACCAACTTAGTTTCTAAGAAGTTAAAGCTGCTTTTTACTCGTTTCATCAGTTAATACTTTTGAAATCCACGAATAAGCTGTTTACTCATAATATAAACTAAAACTGCTTCCGTTGTGAATAAAAAGGATAATCAGACTTACAATATTAAAATATAACTAAATAAAACTAAAGAGTGCTAATAATTATGATCTAATGTGCAGATTTGATTGTTGAAAGAATTTATTATTAATTTTATTTGTCGGTCAGTGGGGACATGACAATAAGCACATCTATATAAGGGAACGAGATAGAGGAGCTGTCTCTTTCGTCTCCTATAGAAAATGTAAGATATCATGAACTTGTAGAAACGTCCAATAGTATTCAACCACTAATCGATGAAGATTATCGACCAAAAAGTAACTACATATGTTATTAAACTTTAATCCCGTTCACAATGAAAATAGCCAATATAGAACTGTCTGTACTTGCACAGTATATGAAAGCTACTTGAACATGTAATTTTATTGTACACCAACTAAAATAATATACATGTGCAAAAGTGAGAAAGTATAAATTAGTAAGAAAGAAAAAAGAGAGTATCTCCTTGAAAACGAGAGGATTAACACGCACGTGTATTGCGTGAACGTGTTTAAGATGGGCGGTCAACGATCCGTCGCAGCACGGCGACTCGTGGCGGCAACTCTACTGCGAGCGTCACTTGTCGGAGTACCTGGAGAAGCTGGATCCAGCCTTCTTCGAGACCGAGTGCGACGAATGTCTGGCCCTCCTCGAACTGGTGCGCGACTACGTGCAGCACCTCGAGCTACGCCAACTCGTGCCACTCAGGTGAGTATATCTTCTCTACTACTTGTGCAGTCTACTCTCTCTCTCTCTCTCTCTCTCTCTCTTTTACCCTTTCCCCCTTCCTTCCCTCTACTCCCCTTGTGCCATGTTTCTTCTGCAGCCCTCTAATGATTTCGAGCTGTTGTCGCTCTTGATTTCGCAGGCTTATGTCTCTTGATTTGACACACGGTCCCATTCTTCGAACGATATATACATTATGTGAGTAGATCTATAAGGAATAAAACTGCATTAATGAAAATAAAAGTCTCGCCTTCAAATATTTTAAGCATATATCCATCTCGACGTCTGACCGAATTTGGCATATTCTACTGTGATATGTTCCACTTTGATAAACTATACTCGAGCATCTTCTTAGAGAAGTCTTATACAAAAGTAGGAAATAACTGTATATAAAATTCATGGAATTTATAAAATCTTGTTCGCTGCGCTTTTATGATAGCTCTTCATTTAAGTATAGTTACCGGACTAAATTATAAGCACGAGTTATTTTTACGACAAAATAATTATA
>UELU01139221.1:0-59395 GCA_900490025.1 Megastigmus dorsalis | reverse complement strand
GTCTACTCTCTCTCTCTCTCTCTCTCTCTCTCTCTCTCTTTTACCCTTTCCCCCTTCCTTCCCTCTACTCCCCTTGTGCCATATTTCTTCTGCAGCCCTCTAATGATTTCGAGCTGTTGTCGCTCTTGATTTCGCAGGCTTCTCTTGATTTTGCCGTTAGAGCGATCGAGAGCGATGAGAGTTTGAGATTACATGATGGCAAGCGATGCTGCGGATTATACGTTTAGGAGATGAAGCCGATATCAATGTTTCCGCTTTATGTTTAAATGATATTGAAAAGTGGAAAAGATGTTTGCTGTTCAAGTTTTTTTTCTTCTATGTTTAAGTCTATAGGTAAAAGAAGAGGTAGTAATTTATTTTTTGCCTAACTGGCCGAAATTGCTACTTTCTCTCTCGGGGCCGGTTTTAAACAATGGCAATTTCGTCTTCGCTAGGCAAAAAGATAGTATACACACCATGGGAAGTAAATAAGAATGCCTCAGATCGCATATTCGTTACAATTTACATGCGGTCTGAGACCATTCTTACTTTTCCTCCCTAGGTGTGTAATATACTAATTTTAGTATAAAGTTTTTTTTATCCGGTTAGGTAATTAAGTATTTAGTTTGTAATTATCGAATTCGACACACGGTCCCATTCTTCGAACGATATATACATTATGTGAGTAGATATATAAGGAATAAAATTGCATTAATGAAAATAAAAGTCTCGCCTTCAAATATTTTAAGCATATATCCATCTCGACGTCTGACCGAATTTGGCATATTCTACTGTGATATGTTCCACTTTGATAAACTATACTCGAGCATCTTCTTAGAGAAGTCTTATACAAAAGTAGGAAATAACTGTATATAAAATTCATGGAATTTATAAAATCTTGTTCGCTGCGCTTTTATGATAGCTCTTCATTTAAGTATAGTTACCGGACTAAATTATAAGCACGAGTTATTTTTACGACAAAATAATTATAGCAATCTCCTTAATCGATTTAAGCTATATATAGTTTTTAATAATTTATAATACTGTTTCGGCCACGTACCATTCATAAAAGAATAGTCTATGTGGCCGAATTTTCAAATCAATTTTAAAAATACACTAAGCTGTCTCTGGTATGTGGAATGAAGAGACGAATTTTTCACCCGGAAGGAATTTTTGTCATCCCTTCTCATTTTCAAGATAAAATTTCAAAAACCTGTACAATATATCGATTTGCGAGCACTATAAACGGGCTATATCCCTTCCTTCAATTAATCAAACTATACAAGCCAATATATTCATTAAAATTAAACAGCTGGCATCTCGACGTAGAAACTCATCGTACGATAAAAGCTACGGTTTATTTTACATTATTTTTGAATCTTATCGAAAGAATATAATCCCCGTCTCGCTATACGCGAGAAGTGAAGCGAAACTGCATGGTTAAACGAGGTGGACGAGATACACGCGGTACCGTCGACAAGCCTCGATTTTCCCCGCACTCGTCATAACACACTCAGACTCGTAGACGCACTCGGCCCTGCGCACAGAACGAGACCGCGCGAGTCGCACTTATCGCTAGTTTTTTTTCTTTCTCCCCTTTTCGCAGCGTAGGATAGGTAGTTTCTATGTACCGCCGACTCAGGCAATTTAACTTTTACCTCGCCGCGGCCTAACATTCGACATGTATATATATAAACGCAAAGTTAAATTAGGCCTCGAAAGTTTTCGCCAATAAGCCGCATCCGCGCGCGCACTCGCTATATAACCTGTAACGTTTTTATTAGATCTCACTCTCTCTCTCTATCTATCTCTCTATCTCTATCTCTCTCGCAGATGTGTATATGTGTATAGGACTGCCAGACGCGGGGAAACAAAGTTAATATCTCTCGGTTGGTTATATCGCGCGAAAGCCGATGATGAAGCGTCGCCTATACTCGGCAATTTAAGTTTCATGCGTCTGATGTGCAGGCTTCGATTGAAATTTCCACCAACGGAGAGAGAGAGAGAGGGAGGGAGAGAGAGAGAGAATTGTAGGTCATGCGAGATGGAGAGATAGAGAGATAGAGACTCCACGTGGCGTATATATATCGACTTTGATCTTCCTTAATGGGAAATGTGTTCGCGCGGTTTGTCTTGACCTCGTTCGGGAATCATACACGGCGAACGGCTGTACTGAGCTTCTTTCACCTTGTTTTTTTTGTTTTTTTTTTATGTAGGATTTTTATTCATTCCTTTTTTTACAGCGAGGATAAAAATTTATTTTCTCCGGTTTCTGGGTTCATGTGTTGCTTGAGTGTTGCGGATGACTTGTTTTGGGAGCTGCTTATATGAGCTTGCAAACAATCATTTTGCATCGATTAATTTATTTTTAATATGTTGATTAGGATGACTTAGTTAATTTAGCTGATGCCAAAGATTTTGAAAATCGGAATTGTATTTTGTACCGCTAGATTTTCCTTGCATTTATTTTTTTAAATGATTATTTTTAAATTTATTAAATGGTTATTCGCAAACAGCAATAAATATTTGCACAGTCAATAGTCCACCATGCTTGGGAAACTCTTGTCATTTCAAATTCGTTTTAATTAGTATAAAAGTCCGCTATTTTAAAGTGACCATTCATTTTCCATCTTTTTCGACACAATTATATGTATAAATCTAATCAGCAAAAGGGAGAGCAAAACAAAAAGTGTACAACAAAACATGAATCGCAGAACAAAGGAATTGAGTTATTTTCAGACTATAAACGTCAAATGTTGTGTGTAAATAAAATGTTGCCGGGCTCCTTTATTACATTTACGACGGTGGTAAATCAATTTTGAGAGATGAAAAGTCGAATGTAAAAGTTTCATTACCCAGTCGTAAAAATTAATTACCAAACTCTGCAGCACCCAGGATCCGATCGTAAAGTATACTGAAATAGAAACGTTTCTAGGACTAGTCACCGACTATTTTATACCGGGCGTAACTATCTAATAAAAACCAGTGGCAACAAAAACTGTACCGTTACCGATTGACCAATTACTGATCGCGATCCAATTTCTTATCATTTATCTTTATATATTCATAGTATTATAACAGCCATTTGATTTTAGATTATAATTATGTCTCGATTTCTATTATGATTTACTTGTTTAACATATGTCTTTTGTATTAATGAATACCTTTTGTCTACTATTTATTTTATCCAATGTCAAATTTTGATCAGAAATTAGCACCACTTTGATAAAAAAACTATCACGTATTTAAATGGCTGATCGGAAAGTGCTGTAATCCCGTTGCTGTTTATTATTTATTAAATTGCCTATTTTAAACTTAGCATTAAAATTATTCATTAGCATAGTTTTATTGTACCGAATTGAAGATGAAAGGAAGATAAATGATGAAATTAATATTACATTTAATTTGTTTTTTTAATTGTAAATGTTGAAAAGTATACATATATATCCTTAAGTAATCAGAAATCGGGTACGTGACAGTATTAAACCTAATGATTACATTATTACCGAGATGGTAACAGAGAGTTGTTTCCAAAAATTAATCTCTATGTTTGTATATTTCGTTAAATGGAAGAACAGGTAAGATGTAGGAATCTTAAAATAAGTATTTAAAAATAAACTTTGATAAGCTGGAGCACTCAACTTAATTTAGTGCAAACAATATAATTTTTCATCAATTCTCCTCATTTCACTGATTAAGCATTTTTTTTATAATAAATTCGATTCACAAAAATTCAAAGTTATAGCTTTTTGATCTAATGATGCATGTATTATATGTCAGAGCATCTTTCGAGACAAACGCACCGCCAATAGAAGATGAGCAAGATGAGTTTGTGTCTCCGATTATGGTCCAAGAGCCGGAAATTCATCACATTCCCATGGACCTGATCCTGACTAATTTACCTCATTTGCGCGTGATTTCCATAAACATCGGGATGATTTTCATGACTTACGGCGTCGGGTGGCGAGATTTCGAGTGAGTTGCCTTTTATATCTCGACAGAGATATGCAAACATTTGTCAAGGATCGATTTTCTTTTTCCTTGAATCAATATAATTGTGATTTTAAAATCAAATTCGGAAATCGCCAGAAATCGTATAAAAAAGAAGATATCCATATTTGCTAGAATAGTTTCTTTCATAAATATATTAAGTATGTAACATTCCTAATGAAGCGAATTACATTAAAGTTTTTAATTGGATATCATTCATGACTTTTTACACGACTTCTTACGTAATCCTTCTCATACTATTTGCACGTATGTGATCTACAGTTATGATAAATACTTAGTGGTCTCTTTTTAAGATTTAAATTTAATCTTGTCTCGTGCAATTTTTTTATTTACATATAACTTGTATCAAATGTATGCGTTCAATAACCTCTCCCCCAAAATAATCGTACTATATCTCGAGTAAGCAGATTCTAGAAGTGCTCGTAAACTCAATAAGGCGCGCCAAGAAAATACAAAAAAATGTATAAAGGCGTGTGGTGCGCAGTGCGGGACTACTTGCACAATGACGGAAGTGCGGGTCATAACCTGGTCAAGTATTGTGAAAATTCAAGCACTCATCCGTTCGTACATATAATATTTCGTCCGCGAGTGCCAAACGACCGAGTGATTTAGCGCCGTTTCAATTTATCTTTCGACCTTTCGCGATACTACATACACTGCAGCGCGGATTCCATTCCTTCGTCATTACATTGATTATTTTCGGTTTTTGTTACTGAGAAAGCCTTCACTGGTATCAGAAGCTACAACATTTATTTGTATATGCTATTTAAGACTGTTTGAAGGCTACTATATATATTCTCTCTAAATTTAAATCATTGGAAATTGGTCAATTGTTAAAAAAATTAGTGTATATACACTGATTTATCCAGTGAAATCCAAATTAAAGTTGTGCAGAAATTTACTGGAAATATAGAATATACATACACTGATTTTTGAGCAATGGACCAATTCTCACTGAATTCTCAGTAAATTTTCGCTCGTTCAAATATTAGAGAGTTCGCGTTATTTCGTATTTATAATTCATTCCCCATTGCTATATATTATTAAAAAATTAGTAGCGCAGCACACAATACATCATCTACATCATCTTTGTCGAGGAATCCAAACGATTTTTTAAACGATAATTTTTTTACGTGAACTTTCAACGAAAGCACCTTGAAATACGAATATAGTGAGGTGAGGTCGTCACTTCGTATATGATCGCGCGTATAATCGCCCGAAATATGTACGGGATGTTAAAAGTAATACAGAGGAAAGCTAGATGATAAACGCTCAGCGCAATTTAATTTTATTCCCGGCTATATGTGAAGATTCTCCGTGGATGATAGCCAGAGAATCGGCAGAGGGGCCAAGAAACTCGACCATCTGACTAAGTTCAGTCTCACGAGGAGCAATTTGGATCAGCCGAGAGCCGCGGCAATTCTCCAAGGACTCATCGTTAACAGCAACGTAAGTTTAACGCGCTCTCTATGACTATGTGTACATCTATGACGTATATATATACACACAAAACACACACACACATTTATTTAAGCGAGATCTTGAATATTACACGCAGCTAATCGAGTATAAACGACTTATAACTTGTAGAGTGAGCTTATAAATCTTTTTAAGTCGAACGTTTCTTTGAGAGGGCTATATCCGCATAAATGCATTTTTAAGTGGCATTACCCGAGCATATTGGAAGGATCGATAGAAAACAATATATAAATATATTAAAAACATGTTGAATATTGTACTTAACAATCCTTTTATTTGCGTATAGCATCCCTCGTAGAAAAAGAAAATAGGGAACCGGTAGGAGCACAGGTAAATCTTAAGGTAATATATGCGAGCGGATCCCGGTCGTACTTTGTCCCGCACCTAAAAGCACTTTCTTTTGATAGCGACGAGGGAAAAATTATGGGAATCCTAAATGGATTCATAAGGTTATTTTTTATCAAATTTCTATATGGGATAGATCGATAGCATATTTATTACTTAAAATTGTACTTGATGAAGAGGTTTATTATCTGGAAAAATAATTTTTCCGATACATTGGGGAAAAGTTACAAATATTCATCCGCTTATTTGTATATTAAATTATAGGAATTGCACATTATATGACTAATTTGAAAAAAAAAAAAAATTAAGCACGCAAAGTCAAGCATTGCGATAGTACAGCTGCACAGCTTTACAGCGTTGCCATAAACCATGCCGTTATTACTTGAAAAAAAAATCAACCTAATTTTCTATATATATATAACCCGAGATCTCGTGCGTTACATTCTACACGAAATTATTCAGTCAAATAAATCACTTGCTAAACAAAAAAGAAAGTCTAAATAGGTGTGTGAATAAAAATAAAAATATAAAAAACGAAACTATCAGCAGTATAAGAGAAAGAGAAAAGAATAAAAAAGGAGTCGCGGTTAACACTTTACGAGCGAGGAGAATCCGGCCGCGATAATGGCCGAGGGATATAGTGTAGGGCATGTATAGGAGCGCCAAGTCGCGGCGCTTGTGCCAGAAAAGAGAAAGAAAGAGAGAGAAAGAGAGAGGGAGGTTGTGGCGGTGGCGGTGGTAGTGGAGATGGAGGAGGAGGATACCTTTTTACGTACCGCGACGAGTGCAAATTGATTTCTAGCGCTCTGGCGGTGTCGACGCGAGAAAAAAAAAAGATGAGAAGGAGCGCCATGCCAAGTCCTCTCTCAGCCTTTAGACTAACTCTCTTAAGTCGGCACTACAGCAGTTTAAAAGAGATCCCCTCTGTGTAACAGGCGTCTCTTCTATCCATTGTCGATCTCTCCCTTTCTCTCTAGCTTCATCTTAAGATAGGCAAAGTTGTTAATCGGGCTCGGTTTGTTTTGCTAACCAAGTGACTGATCGTGGATTACATCTCAATTGTATCAAGTAGTCGATATATATATATATATATATATAAATATATTTTAGACGCTGAAAGTAGATAAACTTTACTGATTATGGAATACATCTATGTACACATTGTGTTTTAATTGTGTATTAGATTATAATTATCCAGAAATTAACTCGTACTACCTATAATATTTCATTAAATAATATCTACTACTAGGGTAAGATACCCGACTGCGGAGTGCACATTAACGAGCCTTTTGCAATTATTAAATATAATACTATCACTACATTTCAACAAAAAGTACGTACGAATTTTGTTATTTGAAGTCATTGCTTAACGTATTTTAGTTTCAAAAGAAAAAGCACTATATGTCATAATAAATATATTCATGTTCATCCATAAATAAACGTAATAAAATATGGTATAGGACGTATTACTGGCATCCCATCTACTGAAATCTAATTGAAAATTACAACGTAATTTTATCATTTTAGCATATATTAATAATAGACAATTAAGGGGGTTAATTATGATACAATCTTGTTCAAAAGTTAATTTTATTTTAAGGCAGCTTTAACTCTCCTACGAATTACAAAAACTTTAAAAGCCTCTAAAAAAGTGGCATACTTGAGAAAATACAGAAAAAAGAGCAAAAAGTAAAAATTTAAGTCAGCGACTGTACCACGATATAGATATACTATCGACATTGAGAATAAATCTTTAAGATGTATATCTTGAAAACGGTGAAGGCACGCAAAAATAACATGTTAGTTTTTTTTCTAACTTTTCAAATAAACTTTAGAAGTTATGAGTGAGAACGTATTATACATCAAGGTGTCAGCCATAATAAGCCACATGCTAAAATTCGTAACTTTACGAATTAATATCTCAATTTCCATGAAGGTAGGAACTCTGAAAATTTGTGGAAATGTCGATGGTTTTGTTATTTGTGCACGTTTAGAATTTAAAGAAATTCTCAAATAAACGAAAAATCACGATAACCCCCCTAAGTTATTTTAGTTTTTCCAATTAATGAACAAATCCAAATGTCAGTATCCGGATTGGTATCAGTAGTTGGGTTATTAGGATCTTATACTTAGTTTTTTCAAATAATTTTCAAGTATAAATTTAATTTTTTTAGCTAACAAAAAGCATATCGAATGAATAATTTTTATTTTGACCATCCAATTTTATTCAAACATATGTATATAGATTTGTTTCATTCGACGCTCATATGTTTTGCAGACCCCACAAATAGGGGGCACATTCGTATAATAGCGACTCGATATGAAGCAAGAAATTAGAAGTTGGATGGATTTAATAATTCAATTACGGCACAGTATATTTTGGATTCGTGCGCGCTTAACCCAAAACCAAGCCCCTATATACATATATGCCAAAGTTATAATCCACGGGATTGATTTCGATTACGTTGGTCGCCTGTGCCAACGAGCGAGCGAGTGGATGCGATTTGAAAAGTTGAAAATTATCATAAGTTCGGGAAAGTTTCGCCCCGCAGGCCGAGAGCTGCCGTCTTATACTTTAATTAAACCGCTAAATGCGGCATATATGCGCGCGACGCCCGAATTAAGTACGAACATTATTCTAATATGCTGTTTCGCTGCTCCGATGATTACGAATTCCAGCTTACTGTTGGTGGAAAATAACGCGAAGAGCATCTCTGCGTGCCGTTCGTTAAATCAAGGCTTAAACTAGTCAAATTATAATTTATAAACGCATTTAGTGTATCGAGTATATTTATCTAAAAGATATGCGATTTTTCCTTTATTATAATAAAATTCATAGGTTATAATTAATAAATAATATTATATGTTATGAATTTTTGATGTTACAAAACAATTCAGATAGGAAACGATCTGCAGTTAGCGATCCGCGTCTGATCAAATCTCGAGTCTTACTACTTGCCTCATAAAAATGCTCTCTCTAGCTTTAGGCACACGTGTGCCTAAGAAGTATGATGTAAAATCGAATGATTTATGTCGTGCAGCAAGTTTAACCGCATACTTACATAGTGACTCTGTGCCCTGCGGTGTGTGCATATGTGGGAAGTGAAACAAGTCGAATCGGCCGGGGGATTATAATTCACCGAATTCACGAACAGCTCCAAAAATATCCATAGTGGGCGGACACGCGAGAGACGTTTATACCGTGTATACCTCGCGTGCGACTCTACCATCGCGGCTCAATGGAAATTTCACGCACGTACGGTAGCTTTTGTTTGCGAATGTGTGTATAGGTATACAGAAACTGTTTCGACAATTTGCTTTACGTAATAATTTAGGCTGAATTAAAGGGACCGGATGACGGTGAGATTTTTCTCGACATTAACGAATAAAACTTTTCTATAACTGTCAAATTAATTGACTCACTTTTTCGTGTGGATAAAGCTTATATATAGAGGAGTTTCATTGTTTAATCGCGAGACGAGTTATTTTCAATGTTTTTTAACCCGAAGACAATTTTAGAAGAAATAACAATTCATGATAAAAGGCATTTGGAATTGTAAGAAACTTTTAGACTGTATCAGTATTAATAATATATTATAAATACTGTTGCAGAAGTTTGAGTATGTATATGCATACATATTATAATTACTCTGATACGAAAAATTGGAGCTTGTAGAATCTTGACATGGAAGTAGTGGAGACTAGGGCGAATTTGAACGCGAGGCGTTATTTACCAGCAGGTATACATATAAGATCATGCAACACATGAAAAATATTCGAAAATTAAATATAGCAGTAGAGTTGATCAAAAATGGCATTTACAATTAAAGCATTTCAATATGTAAAGATTAGAAAATTATCCTATAATAGAATGGTCGTCTCCAAGTGTAACATTCATTTTGCACCACTGTCTTATTACGTAAAGAAGTATGAAGGTGTTGTATTGAAGCAATTGGAAATGTTATTAAGCGAAATGGTAGGATCGAAACAAGTGTTAAATCTAGGACTTGAAGGGAAATTATTGGTGTATATTTTTAGAAGCTGCGAATAATTATGCATCTATTGTGTCGTAACAATTAATATTTTATTGTTTGTAATAGTTTAAGTGATAAAATAAAGTTTGTATAAAAATACATAAAAAAAACCTTTGCGATAACTTGACGGTTAATTGCTACTGTAGCGAATGAAGAAACAAGATTTGAGATAATTATGCACAAACTGTTTTCCCGAGAATCCCTACAGCGCTATTACGCATTCGCGTCACATATAATTTATTTCTGTGCATTTTTACAATAAATCAAAAAAAAAGCTCGAAGCAAAGATTGGAGCGACTATGAAAATGAGAAAAGACCGATTAAAATTTTGCCAATATTTACCGATACTAGATCGGTTTTTATCAATTTCCAAATATAATGCAATCCGAAAGCGATCAAAACACAACCTATAATTAACACGCTCAACAGACTAGGCCGACGTTTATAATGACTTTTCACGCGAATCGCTCAGCGCACAGAGTATCCCCTAAATATATATCTGGTATATCCTTGCACTGCACAATATCCGTATATCTGAATTAGCTAAAAAGAGATAAATCGCGCCTATTTCTGTGCGCACGGGGCTGCAGCTGGTCGAGATCGATTTCTCGCACTGCAAACTCGGCGACCGCGGGGCACACGCGATCGGCGCGTTCCTCAGCCAACGTAAGAGTCCCGGACGTCTGAAGGCCTTGCGGTTAACCGGCAATGGAATCGCCGCCTCGGGCTTGGCCGGTATCGTGCGTAGTTTGCTCGCGGAGGGCGCCGACAATGCCAGAATCACCGAGCTAGATCTCAGATTGAATCCCCTGGGCGACGATGGAGCTGTACATCTCGCTGCACGTGAGTTTCATTGGTATATTTACTTTTGGAGTTTGTGGCCTCTCTGCGCCAAGCTGTATCCACTTGCCGCAGTAAGGAGATATACTTGAGATTCAGAAAATCCATGATTTGTTTTAAGATTTATTTACCGAACCTTTAGCTAATTAGCGAGTACTGGAAAGGTACCGACTAGAAATCGTGTGATTAATATTGGAAATTTTCAAGTTTTTTGTTATTACGAAGTAATTATATCAACTATAAATTGAACGAAAACTTATCACTGATAATTCTAATTAAATGGATATGAAGTTAGTAAATTTATATTGTGTATTGCAATTCTTGGCAATACTGATGAAAATTTGAAAAAGAGCGACATTTGTCAAAAGCTAGAACTTTTTGCGAAGGAAAAAAAAACGAAAGTTACGTAAACCGTACTCTAGAAAAGCAAGAATAAATTGCATTATTTTGCAGTGCTGTTGAGATACGAACGACTGGAATATCTGAACATCAGCGGTTGCAGTTTAGGTGGCGACGGCGGAATGGGATTGGCGGAAGTTTTGGCCTCTGGCAAGATCAAGTTTTCCAACCTACGTATCGATTGTTCCAACAACGCTTTCGGAGTCATCGGTAAATCTTCATTGACAACTTGATGTACACTTCTTTAGAAAAGAAATTCCAAGATACTTTTTCGCTTCCTTTTCATGTTTTACCAGTTTTCTTATTTTCTTTTTTTAATTTTTTTTTACTGAGTATTCATATTGCATTATTGTTATAATTAAGTCTTTTAAAATCAATTATAATAGATTTCAAGTCAAAGGCAGAATATAAGATACTGAAATGAATATTCTTGAAAAATGACATTTGTTATTCACTTTCCAAGAAACTGGGACAGTATATATCTCGTCTATTTTTTCTGTGCTTCTCGAAGTTCAAGTTCGTAAGTATAATGTATATAATTGGACTTGTACATTGTTTTTACAGTTGGGGAAGCCTTTGAAATAGTCGCAAAGGCTTGTGTCGCCATTACCGAACTTGACGTGAGGATGTGCGGCTTCCGCAAAGAATGCGAGTACTCGATAACTGAGACCATTAACAGGTAAAGTCGAAAAAAAGAAAATAATATAATTAAACTGTTGTAATGCTAAACAGGTGTACCTCGCGATTTAGGCCTAAATAATTATTTCGAGGCTCAACTTTCTAAACTGATCATGTGATAATTAAATAAAAAGCTGGATGAGTACGAAATTCAATTAAGTTAACTTTCAAAGTTAACTTCTAAGTTATGGGTAATTATATATAAATAATTACATACATTCTAGATACTGTGCAATAAGAGATTATCCTTTTCCGAAAATAAACGAATACTACTTTTCTACCATTTCTTTGAATAAGCTCAAGTCTTTAATATCACGGACTTATGAAAAATTCTATATACCGGACCCTTATAAAGTTACCCACGAAACCTATCAAGTAGCCACTTCTCGATATTCGTCGATAAACCTGTCAATGACTGGCGATTATAAAATTCATATATGCAACGGTAATATATTGAGAGAGACGTTATAGAAATAATTCATTGCCGCTGAAATGTAAATATTTTTCGAATATAAAAGTGCTATATACATGTATAACCGGCTATCTAACCTTCTTCGAGCTTTATGTCGCCGCAGCGTATATATTATATAGACTTTGGACAAATGCCAAAAGTGGCGAGTGCGGAATTGATTCGAATTTAAGCCTTCCCTAAAACCTCTTATGCGGTTGATGTAATTAACAATAAGCTCCCTTTTAGAGGTTAGAAAGATAGTGTGCTTAACGCCCGAGCATGATTATGGAAATTTGGGGCCGTTGATATGACGTGCACTGCGCGAATCTCCCGGACTATTTTTAGATAATGGATTGACCCGCGATTAACTTCGCCCCCTTTGTCTCGGAGCATTGTGCTGAATGGCTACCAATTTTTTTTAAGTGTTTTTAGGCCCGAATTCATGCGTTGTTATAATCTCAGATATCAGATCTCAGTTTTCCTGTCTTTGTCTCACCTATTTACTTTACCGGGAGGGTGACAAGGACAGATAAACTGAGAACTGAGATCTGAGACCTGAGAAACGTCTATGAATTCGGACTTAAGTGCTTGATAAGTATTATTCGGGAGACATTTTTTGTGTCATAGGAGTATTAATTTCTGAGTTAGTTGTAATTTATAGTTGAAATAGATTTGAAGTCATTGTTTTATCGTTGGAACTGTTAAAAATAATACAATGCTATTAAAAGAAATAAACATGTGTGCACGAGGTAAAAATTATTATTGTATTGTTCCGAACATGAAAAAAATCGGTAAATCTGTTGTTTAATAATTAGTCTAAGATAGGATATGTTATTTTAATTAGTTCATCATTCATATAGAGACATATTTTAATAATTATCAATACGCGTTCTGATATAACTTATAAGGACACGTATCCAAGGTCGGGAAGATCCCTACTTTCATGACTTTTACATTTAAAATATATAAACGTAGACATTAATTTTTGGAAAAAGTCCTTGATTAGCCTCTCTGTAATGATTTTTATTCTCACAAATATGAGGGACAAAAATAATTGTGAGGTATGAACGCAATTTTCGAAGACTAAAACTTTGTGAGTCATGGATGGAATTTCATCAAACTGGAATCACACGATGTTTACATCGTTACCAAGGTAAAAAGATTTATCCAAAAATTAATCTCTATCTTTACATAATGCGTGCGAAAATCAGTAAGGTACTATAGGACAAAATCGGCAGCTCAGGAATCTTTCCGACTCTAGCACATACCTTTAAAAACTTTTTTTATATCATTTTACATGGAAGTGTTTTGAACATACATGTGTGTTGCATTTTTACATTTCGAAAATTGCACTTGTTATCTGTAATCTGGGTAATGAATACTCAATATTTTGATATCTGTTTTACTAAGAATGGTCCTTATCATTTAATGACTGTTCATTATTAAATTGTAGTAAAATCGTTTTGTTCGATGCTCGCTATCTGTGATGATTCATATATAGATACATATATGAATAGTTATAGATATTTTAGGTATCGTAGTTATACTGTGACCAAGGTGAGGGTACGATTCTATCCCGAACGATTTTCTCATACACGTGAAATAGATAGAACGAGATTATACAAAATTACGTTAGGATTATACTTTGTTTACATGCGAGAGTCGCGCGTATAAGACCAATTGCAGTATAATTATATGATATTAAATGTTGGGACCGAAAGTTTTCGCGACGCGAATGAAATATATTTTTCATGATATCAATGTTAAACTATAATATATTTTGAAATTCCACTTTCGGATTTAAATAGAATTTGTTGAAACTTGGTCAAAATGTAGAAAATTAATATTTCATTGTAAATTGAATTGGATCGTTTGAAATTTTGTTCTCTAACGTCCTTGATATTCGAAACTTTCGAGGAGCCAAAAATTAAACTTTTTGGACAGAAACGAAGCGTTCGCACGCTTGACCCTTAAATTTGACTCGAATAGCAATTACCATTTCTGCAGTTCGAATCAATTCAAATTTCATTTTGAAAATTTGGAAATTCGGCAAGTCCACCCTTTCTACCCTAATATTTTTAAAATGAACATTTTGCATATCAATTGTTGAGCGCTGTCTGAATTACTTATTCACTTTCAAATTTGATTTGTTACCAAGATATTTTAAGCGCAATGAATTCCATAAATCAAGGAAAGCTGCATAAGGTAGATAATTCCATAATCTTATGATCGTCAAAGCACCGATCTTCGAATGGGCACCCCGGCTTTTGAACACTTTTTTATAGCGATTCGATACTTACTCCTTTTATTACAATGAAAATCTGCTTTTAAAATTAAGCAATAGTATAATTATATAACTGAAAATGAGGGTGTAAAGATTGCCAGTATAAATAAAATATTTTTGAAAGAATAAAACCTTTCGTAAATTGGTTACCATCTTCTGCTTAAGTGTTCGAAAACTGAGACCGTGACGACAGCTGCCCTAATTTTGAAAAAAGAAAAAAAAAACAACTGTAATAGAAATTTTTATCAAAAAATGCCATTAAATATCCCATTACGTTACAATTTTACGCCCAATTCGCAAACTCGGATGACATTCTCATAAAAGCGCGATGGTTGACGAGCGGGGCGAAGTCATTTATGCAGCCCCGAATCCTCCCCTTTTACACGAGGCTTTTGAGGTTATAGATGAGTGGCGAAAGGGAGGGAGGAGCAAAAGAAAACGTAGTAAGCTCGTGTAACGAGCTTTCCATCTTTCCTTTTCCGGACCCTGTTTTCTAACGAGTTTTAGGTCGTATAGAATGAGGAAGATTGTTATATATGTATATACTTATATTACATACTTTATGATTTATTAAGAACTGCATTCTTGTTGATAGAATTATTCAGAACTATAAGAACTATAATTTTTTTTAAATCTAATGTATTTTAATTTGCAAATACGATCCTCATAGAAAATTCTTTGATATACATATATTTAACAGAATTTTATACGGCCTATTTAAAAAAATGATTTAAATTTGATAAACTTACATATACAGTGTTTAATGAAGAATTTATTTTGTTAATTGATTGAAATTTTTAATGTAGAATTGATTTGAAATTATATCTTGTAGGTACTTATACTCTTCCTAATTAACATTCAACTTTAAATATTACTTTACTGATTGATATTACACATTTGAAAACAATTTAAAGAATATTTAAAGAATATTTTTTTCTATTTTTTAGTACCAAAAAAGTTTTATTTATCTTAGAATAATAAACGTTTTTCTAAATTGAAAGTTAATTGTAGTCTATGATGATCTTCAGATCTGGAAAGGGCATTAGTATTTTAGAATTTAGGTAACCCCATAAATAATCTCCTATAAATTAAAAGTGCAAACATTTTTGTAAAAAGTTAAAGGTGTAATAAAGTTATAATTCCAATATGTAAACATTTAAAATATTTTAATATAATTTGTGTAAAATATGTAAGAAAATAAAAGTATTTAAATTGTGGTGGTAAATTACTTTATAATTATTGAATTACTTTTTTAAAAAGTTTGATAAGAAATAATTGAAATACAAAAATAATCTTAAAATAAAAAAATTTATTAATATTTACAGTAAAATTGAAATCCATATAATAGACATCAAAATCTTAAATATTTACATTCAATTAAATGTCATTTTTTGTTCTCTTATGGTCTTCTAGCAACTTTTCTTCTTCTTCTTTTTTTCTTTTTTTATTTTGATTTCTTTCTTTTTTACTTGGAGCTCTATCATTCTGAATTATTGTAGTAGACCTTGATCCTGGTCCCCAATATGCACTTGGATTGTGCTGAAAACGAGTCAATTTCTGTCTTTGAGAAAATGGCACAGCATCTGCATGCTTGTTGAAAGAAATACTAGTCTTTGAGTCACTATTTAAAATGGCTAATCCAGCATTATTTTTGTCCAATTTTTCACGCCTAACTGGATTGTCTTTCTCCCATGCTCTTACTGCATCCCAAATAACGTCATTTGGAGCATCAGTTTTTATAGACGTTTTATTTGCATGTGAATATGATACTTTGTAACCAGCGTTAAGTAATGCTGACCGAAACTGTATCATTGGTGGTACAGTGCATTTTATCGTAGACATCAGTCTATCCAACTGATAATACAGAGGATTTTCCAATTCTTCGTGAACTACATGTAAAATCCCCTGGATTCTTTTAATAGTTTTCAAAGCCTTTAAATTGTTGTCTTCCACGCTTTCAATTTGTGTCAGGATTTGATGAACAAAATCTTTATCATGCAATGGACCTGTCCAAATCGGACCACCCATCTGATGCTTATGTTTACAAAACACACATAATTTATCAACTACTGGTGCTTGAGGTAATTTAGAAATATGACTTGAAGGTTCAGAACCTAAAGACTGAATACTTATACTTTCGCAACCTTTGCACTGATAAACTAATCCTAATTTACGTGTGTTCTGTTTACAAGCTGCCTGACTCGTATGAATTTTGACAAAAACTCTTATATAGAAATCAACGCTAATAGAAAGCACTGGGGTAATAACTTTACCATAGCGTCCAGCATGACTTGCTATATGTTGTAACAAAATCCTTAAAGCCATTTCGTGACAAGCTTTGGTTTTCAAAGATATAGCACCATATTTCACATAACAAGTTTCAGGAGCATTACCAGCTAACACAGCCATGTCGGTAGCAGTCACCATTAGTAAACCATTCTCTTTAGTACACTGTACAGCTCCATCCAAAAATATTGTTGGAGAACCATAAGGGTCTAAATCTACAACATCGAATCTTGTTTTTCGATTTTTATACATCACCATAGTTGCATCCTCGTGATATGGAGTGACTATTTTTTCAACTTCATTATAAATCACATTTTTCTTAATAGCTTCCACCGCTTTGGCAGAAATATCATTTGCTATTATTTCACAGACTCCAGGCACTTCTTTTGCATATCTTATACTACGCATACCGGTTGCAGATAATGCTTCAAGGATTCGGAGACCTTCCAGGGAATCCTGCTGTTTTGCTTTTAGCTTTTCGGCATCATTTGGGCTTCGACTCTGTGAATACTGAGTCAACACTGCAATACTGAGATCTCTGTTAAATTCTTGAACTGGATTATAAAATATGTTTTTCTTGTCCAAAATTATTTTTGCTTTTCCTTCTGTGAGAATATCAGGCTCTGTGCATGGCTGCTCATCTATAATTTCATCTTTTTCCATGATAGCAGCAAATATGTTTCTTATTCTAAAATTTCCTAACCTATAAAACAACCGTCTATACCATGCCGTCCACAACATTAGTGATGTTGAAGCTGAAACGCTGAAGCTCTATAGCCTATATCCTATACCCTCGTTTTCTAGAGTTGAAACGGAGCTAGAGTCTTTGTACATAGTTTTCCGAAAGTAGATATTGATTGGTGGCTTATTGTATAAAGAGGAGGGAGATCCGGAGTCAAGTCAGAGTGACTGGAGTCACTGATATGGGGCTGAACATTTAAAAAGAAACAGAAGCAAATATTAGGAACAGATATAAAAATTTTGTTCCTTATATTTGTACGTTTTTCTCATATATAAAAATCTTACAGTAAACAATGTTATTTTGTATATTTGTTCCTGTTCCTTTTTAAGTGTCTAGCCCCAATCCCCAATCCCCATACCTACGCGTAACTTCATCCGTCATTCGGTCATTATGTCATATATAATATATATATAAATATATTTGAATTTCTGACCGTCAAATTATTTGATACAATTTAATAAATGATAAATGATAAGTACCTATGATAAAATATATGCTTATGTACATATTGGTAAGATATTGGGTAACAAAATATAAAATTCAATACTATATAATCAGAAACTCATTGAAATATTTTTATTTTTAAAACAGTCTGCAAGTACCTATGTATGTAGGATAAGAGTAGCATATCACACTTAAAATTTACACATTCAAAAATTAAGATATTTTTAACGAATATTGTACGTTATATAATAAGAAGTCAGAAACAATTTAGAGTTTTTTCTCAGCAAAATTAAGTGCATGGCGATCGGGGACACCTCCTATAAGAGTAACGTTTACAATGTTGCAGAAAAATTGTAGAAACCTTCTTCTAGAGAAAGTTTCCGCGGAAACTATTTGATCATTTTTATTTATACAACGTGGAAACAGAAACGTCTCAAACTTTATAATCTGAATCGCAATAACCGAATATTCTCATTCTGGAGAGGATAACAAATTCTTATAAACATTAAATCTTTCTCTGTTAAATTTTTATCCTTTTGCATTTTACACGAATTTTTTTGGCAATTTCGAGTGCTCTCCGATTTTGAACAAAGTTCTTTGCGAATTTATGGGTTCCTTTTGGATTACAACGAAATGAGATTTTTTTTAAGTTTGCGAGGGTTCTTTTTTCTCTCGCAGTGCCATGCTTGAAAGGAGATTTAAATTTATAGCCCAT
Organism: Megastigmus dorsalis; assembly: GCA_900490025.1. NCBI lineage: Eukaryota > Metazoa > Arthropoda > Insecta > Hymenoptera > Megastigmidae > Megastigmus > Megastigmus dorsalis. The sequence continues at coordinate 40,708 of UELU01139221.1, read as the reverse complement.
TATAAAACTCCTGTAAATTAACAGGTTTTCTTTTTATATCGCGTAAAGTAAAAACGAGGAGTTTAATCACTTTACAATTTCAAAACTAAATACCCACGTTAGCATTAAAAAATGACATACTTAAGCATTTCACTATGTAACATTTGTTTCCGAAATATGCATATAGAATCATTAAATACGCGTTCGTATTATCGTAAGTTAAAGTCGTTTATATTGATTTCGCTTACTGGTATTATCAGAGTAATAAAAGTAAAAAAGTTGGATCGTATAAATTTTCCTCGCTTCTAAAAATAAGACTTCTTTTCATTATACTACATTTCCGTAATGCATATAACCTACATATTCAGTGTATAAAATTGCAACAATTGTGACATTATATCAAGACTGTAAAAGGCTCGAAATTGAATAGAATTTTATTGATTGCATAGTAGAACAAGGTGCAATAAACAACGGCGAAAAAGGAAAAAAGTCGAGACAATGCGAGGTAAAATAAAAAGTGGATGAAACAGCATTTAAAAAGCGATTTTACTGGGTAGGGATAAAAGAGGCACACGAAGCACGTCGGGCAAGAGTAAACGCGAACCTTGAATTGGGCGCATATAAAATCGTTTATAATCCGATGCGAATGTGAATAGAGAAAATACATTTTTTATGTGCATTTTTATGTCGCTGAACTATACGGTTTTCTTTCTTCTAAAGTAAACTAATTTTTTATGTCAAATTCACTATTTTACGACATGTTTATCATCGATTAAATTTTGAGAAAATATTGTATTAGTATAATACCTGTTGGTTCGTTCCAGCATTACTTAAAATTAATTCTTGCATTTGACTATGACATTTACTGTTACTTTAAAATGAATTACTTATTTAAAATTTGGTAGCTGTTCACTCGCTGAATGATTATAATTAATTTTTGATTTATGAATAAAATTGCATTTCTTTTTACATTCCCTTCGCTTTCTAGAATTTAATCCTGAGAATTTATTATCGAAATGCCAATATTGAAAATTTACAATACTATTTGAAAATACTATGCTGCAAATTTTAATTGCAAATGAAAAAGGTTTTATGTGACGATCAATTAGTAAAAGAGAACGGATAAAAGGAGCACTATCAGAGTATTATATTCGAAATTAGGAACTCGATTAAAAAAATCCAATATATAGGTATAGGACAATTATTAGTTTATGATCTGCACGAGGACAAAAAAAAAGTAGTAATATCTGCGACGCGCTGAAAGTTATGCGAAGCTATGAAAACGCTTGGCTAGGAGAAAGAGAGAAACCGACGAACGATGTAAATTTTTCGCGAAATTAAACCGTGAGATAGGGGCTTTAAATAAAGAAAAGTGAACAAGACAAAAAAGAAAGTAACACACACGCGCGTTTTACGATAATGGCCAAAAAAATAGGCCAACTCAGTTTATAATTCCAAATAAGGCGTGTATCTGCGACATTCGGATAAATGCAAATGTGAAAATAAAAAAAGGATTGACAAACTTTGAAACTTTATTACTGTTAGCATATACCATTTAATTTGTTTTGTTTCTTAATAAACAATGAATTTTACGATTAAACTAGGAAAATATATAGTTATAATGTATGCGAACGAAATTATGGGATATTACTTAAACATTTGTACTCTTTTTTTATCTACCGTTGCTAAAATTTTCAGGACAAAAAGTTTTAAAGGTATCATGAAATTATTTACTTGAAACTTTGCCTGTTGATAGAGAATTCATTAACTAAGGGCACCTATATTTACGATTTGCATAATTCAAAATATTTATTGAATTGCAATGAATTATTCAAGATTCGGTTGGTAAGACAGCGTTGGGTTTAAAAGCTGTCTAAATAGAACGAGAAGTGTAGTAGTTTAAACAGTGCCATGACCTCGTGATATTTTTGTAGAATCGATCTTTTTTATCAATTTTTGTCATTTGAATTTAAATAATTAAAGCTTAATATATTTTCTATTGATTTGATGTAAAATTCGTTAGGAAAGAATGAGTCACATTTTAAAATGAAACTTATTAAGAATAAAAGCGAATCATTGGATTGTCCCTTGCACATTATCATAAAAACTGTACATATATAGTCATTTACTCAGATTATATACTATGTCTTGTGCTACAGCTTGTATATCCAGTGACTGGCACAGGGACGTCACTACTACACTTACTCTATCGCAGATAATTTGGAAACTTCCTAAAAACTTACGCTTATAGCGGATTTAGTTGTAGCGCAAATAAATCTTCCAGCTCACCTGTAACATAAAGAGAAATTTATATGATTAATCATATATATGTAACACTTCAAAATGAAAGCAAAATTTTTTTAATTTATGTCCGTAAACTGTTCAGTTTTAAGCTTATAAGTAGATTGGGCGGATGTTACGTCCGGAGATTAGGTTATAAGCTACATGGGTTAGCGTTGTCAAATTTTATAAAAATAAGTAGGTACAAAATAATTGATAGTTTTATGTCTCAATTTCTAGGACAAATCCGAAAACTTTTAAACTGCCTACAATGAAATGTCTATAGATTTTTAATGTAGGGATTTCTCGATAAATCCAGCTTTCTAAATTATTGAAAATCAATAACAGACTTTCGAGATTTTTTATTTCCCAGATAGTTCTAATGTATTTCATAAATTGCCCAGTTTATTTTCTCGTAATCGCGATTCGTTACAGTTTATCACCGATTAATTTGAAAAAACTCTTTAAACTTGTTTTTCTTTTTTAAAAATTAAAAATAACTAGGTATTTTGTACCTCAATGCTATATTTTATTTTTATTTTTTAACTATACCTGTTTTCTTAAAATTTATGCGAAGTTTCACAAAAATGATTTATTTTTGTTCTTTTCAATATAAGCTTTGACTTTCTCATTTATCATTGTATTCAAAAACGTAAATTTATGTTATAACAGTCAAAGTTTTTCTTTTTTTATTAAGTTTAGACATATACAATCTCATCTTAACGAAAATTTGGACTCTTAAATCTAGAAGAAAAGCTCGCTATCGACGTGGAGCTCTCTATAAAAATGTAAAATGCTAGAATTTCAGTACATCAGCGTTACGTGCAATAATACGCATAAGGTAAGAGAGAGAGAGATAGAGAGAGAGAGAGAGAGAGAGAGAGAGAGAGAGATAGAGAGAGAGAGAGAGAGAATCCCAGGGTTGTCGAAAAACAATTGGTGTTGGCTAGAAAGGAGAGAACATATACCTATACCTACATACGCACACGTACACGCAGACAGTTGGACAAGAGCCATACGCCGGAAAATTGCCTTTCCACGTGCCGTTTATATATATACAGATAGAGCATCGCACTTTTATTGCTCCCAGAGCGCAAAGAACCTTTTATCCAAGAAGATAAGTTTTTTCCTTTGAATTGCATCTTCAGAAATTTTTTTTAGCCCACTAGTGCTGCTAGGTATTTGTTGGTTTGGCAAGCTTATTTGTTATGAATAACACATTCTCAAACAAACGAAAATTTAATGTAATATTTTGATTTATCAAATACGTTTTCAAATTTATTTGAAAAACAATAGTCGAGGTACTCGAGCCTTTTCTCCAATTGTGCATTTAGATTTAAACTTGTACTAGCGTTTAATTAAACAAGTCCTCTTCCGGAAATTGTACTGATGGTCTCGTGAAGCTTTGAAATAAGCTTGTTTTCATTCATTAATAAAAGCTAAATTTTTATTCAAATTTAAATTTCACTCAAATGCCTATATACTAGCATTTGAGTAGATTATTAATATTATTTCAGCATATTATACACTGTAATAACGAAGTGATTAAATTATGAAATTGATACACCGATGCAGATTATTTATTTGAAATAACAACTTTACAATATGGTCCCAAAGAGGTCGTTAGTATTAAAGCACGACATTAATTACTAGTGCAATCAGTAGTCGTTTGAATAAACGATGAGATACACTGATAATATTATTAATTTGGTAAAATTGTTTGACCTTCAAACTGATGCTAAATTATTAATATTTGTAATTTTTTTAAATATGAAACTTATTATTACCAATCTACAATAACATTTTGAATTAGTTAATTCTAAGAACGGCATGGGATGGATGCTATGTATATATTTTCTATAGTTCATTTTTTCGCTTAATTCATATGAGACTTTATTATTTCAATCATTATTACGCCTAATTTTTCTTTCGCATTTAATTTTTCAAAAATTAGAAAAATAAAAAATCCATTTTAATCTAACCAACAGAAATCGAACAAACGTACAGAAGAAAAAAGCTCTCGAGCAGCGCAGTAGTTTGTCCGGGTACCTGAAGCGGATGCCAAGTCTCCGGACACCTCAAGAATATGCAGATCACCAACAGCCTTTTGAGTTCGCGGAGATTGCTAGCGCATCAGGTGAAAGATTTTACATTTTATTGGAAAGATTTTTCATCGGAATATGCCTCTGAGGGCGGTAATGTTTCGAGGAAAAAATTATTGTTATATTGTTCTATAAATGAAAAAAATCGGTAAATATTGTTTTTTAATTATTAGTCTAAAATGAGGTATGTTATTTTAATTAGTTCATCATTCATATAGAGAAATATTTTAATAATTATCCATACGCGTTCTGATATAACTTATAAGGACACGTATCCAAGGTCGGGAAGATCCCTACTTCACTGATTTTTACATTTAACAAAATATATAAATATAGACATTAATTTTTGGAAAAAGTCCTTATTTAATGAAATATAAAGTAATATTTCATTGTTTCTATCTCTATTATTTACGTCTGTTTGAAGAGTTTCTATCGATAACAGATTTAACATTGAGATTTTAACGAAAATTTATGGGTTTATAGATAAAGGTCCAATAAAATTACTGTTAAATTTTTATGAGACTACATGGCCTCAGATGCGAGAAATAAATATTTTTATTGTTTCAATTTAAACATTGCCTCTTATGGCGAGTTATTTTACTATCGCGATATTAAATTAACTGAGATTGAGATTTTTTTGAAAAAATTTGCAGTGATGGAAAAATTAATAAACAATGTATATCAACTTGAAAAATGAACATTCATGGGTTTGTCAAAGAGTTAGAAGATACTTTTCTTTTAAAAAGTCTATTTAAACGAAGATTATCTACGGTGAATGTATATTTATATATATCGACTTCGCTTGACAAATCCTGCAAATTCCGTGCTTGATTTCCTACGGTCCGATAGAACCTCCTTAAGCGAAAATTTATATTTCAGGTTGGTTCTCTATTATTTTAATGACTTGAAAATGAAAATTTTTAAATGATATTTAAATGAATGTTACAAAAGTAATTTTGATATTTAATTTTTTTTGAAAACTCGATATTACTTAAATAATATTATAAATTGCATGTCTAAACAATAAAGCCCTTTAAAATTTATATTTAACTATTGTACCTATATATGGATTACTTGCATAAAAATATTGGGAGAAAGTCAAAGTCTATCGATTCGCGAAAAAGAAGGTCAATTCAAAAACTCATTCGTTGATCGTCCCTGGTAAACTTCAATATTGATATAAGAGATAAGTAAAGTGAGCTCAGGATTTGGTAAGACCGAGTACATAGATATATAAGCCTATGATAAAATATTCTACTTTTTAAATTTAAAAAAAATTCAAATCATACATCTCATTTCATTCTCATTTATATTTAAATCCTTATTTGAATTTTCTTTAGTAAAGCATTGATGTACATGCAAAATTATTATGTTCAAACTACTCATTTTTTTTATAAAAATGATGTTCAGTCGAATAAGATGTTTGGCTTATTTTGCTTACGAGTACTTTTTTATAATAATTTTTATGAAGCATTTTCCATAATTTGTTAACACTTTCCTACAACTCGAATCCGATTTTTTTCAAATACAAATCATAATTATTAAAAATTATTTCTATACAATTGCTTAAGAAAATTCATCAAACACATTAAAATTTCAAATATAGCCAATTCTCTGCCGATGCCCTCGACGATAGCCCTATCTTCAATGACAGCCAAAGCTTCAACGATAGTCAACGATGGCGGTGGTAGCGAAGACGAAGGAAACGACGGATCTTCAGGTGTCGCGGAGTCGCTGCCAGCATCTCAAGTTGAAGGATTAACTGGAATAACTGGACAAGTGGACTCAAAAATTGAATTAGCGGCTCAATGAACTTTTGCAAGATAATGTATTTCATTGTCGATTGAATATTTATTAATAGAAGCTGCAATGCAATTATTTGAATATAAATCTTTGCATTTCACAAATTATTATAATACACCATGAGTCTAATTTAAAAAGTTCTTAATCTGTTAGGATATCTTTATTATATACAAGAAATGTTTAGAACCTCTATAAGATGTAAAGCAAATTAACCAATATGAATATTTTATACTCACTCCAAACAATAGATTTTCATATGTATTGAATTAACCATCTTCTGGAGAAGCATTTTTACAAATAAAGTAGCGAAGAGAACTTCTTAAAAAGTCTAACTTAAGTTATCTCTAAATGGTTCCTTACAAATCCTGTAACAAAAACATGCTACTACGTATAATAATATACAAAATAAACCATAATTCAATCCTCCTACCAGCAAGAAATCCTTCGACTCACTATTAAAAATTCAAGGCAAAGCCCAACAAACCACTTCGATAGCCTTCTCAGAAGTTCAGATAACACACTGGTGTTACGATAGCAGGAGAAAAAAAAACAAAAAAAACTCAGAAGTCGCTTACGTTCTTTTAAAATACGTAACGAAAAAGGGCTCGCGATATAGCGAAAAAAAAGAGCAAACGCTTGGTCTAGCACCTGAAACGCCGAAAAAAGAAAACGATAACACACGACTCGACGTGGCCTAGAAAATTTTCTTTCGGCCTTGTGTGTCTAGTTGTGTGTGTCAGGGTGTCTGTAAAGATTCGTGCGCAAAGCAGCTATTTTCTCCGTTTTCTTTTCGCTATTGCTCGGTTGATTAAAAAGTCATGCCACTGCACTGTTATAGCTGCAACGAAGTTATTGAATTCGCCCTCATGCGAATGGTCTTTTACCTCCCAAACGAAAATGTTCTGATATTGTCGTTTTTCTATTGGTATTTTTTCATATACTATATACCGATTTAGTTCTAGCAAAGATTAAACGATACAATTAAAAAATAGAAGTCACGCAATTTAGATCCTAAACTTTTACGATTTGAAAATTGTAAATCAAATTAACTTTAAAATAATTTTATTCGTTTTCACGAGTTCGTCTGACGATTTATGACGAGCAATGTTTTTTACTCGAAACGTTGCAACAATAAAGTTTTTATTTTGCCTCTATATGCGTTCCGTGAAAATCAATTTGGATTTATTACCTGTTAAAATAATGTATACGATTTACTAATAATTAACTTGCATGCTTTTTTTAAAGAAAGGATCGTTCAACCATCAAGGTGATTTTTATTTCATTCCTTTATTTCATTCCCTAAATATAATACAAGTTAATTGGAGAAAAAAGAACTCAAGTGTTCCCAATACACTTGAACTGTCTTCATCTTCAAAACTACACTAATTTAGCTCTTAAAACATTGCTTGCACCAAGATAAAATCTATTTCAAATCACCTTGCATTCAACAACTATCCAATTTTCTCGTTCTCGACCAAGACACTCACCTCTCACCCCTGCCCACAAATTTCACATCAATCACTAGAGAGTTTTATAAGAAATTTCTCTCTCAGGCGGGCACCAACGGCTGCTAGACTAATGCTCCGCCAAAAAACCTTCCTCTCTATATATATCTTCAAGCTTATACAAAACAGGTAAAAAGCACTCAGCGATTTTTCACATGCCGATTCATTCCCGTTTCTATACGTGTACACAGCATCTGTATATTCCAGCACTTAATGACTGCAGCAGCTCAGTTTTCTGAATGCGGAGAGGGACACTGTCGTGGATCGATATAGGTTATATAGGTACATATGCGCCGTTGCGGGGATGTGCACACAGCGGCACGTGCGAGTTTATTCTCGCACTTTTCCAAGTTTTCGTACACTTTCTCTCCCCTGTCGTGCATACGAAAATGTTTAGGAACTTGCGACAAAAAGAAAGTTTTTTTTGTCTCGCTACGACTTTAAATTCACTTAAACTAATTTTTTTAAGTGAATATGTCATATTTAAAAAGCGTCAGAAAAGTGTTGTATACTGGCATTCTGAGGACCTCTACAACTGCAGCCGATTCACTACTTCATATTTGGATGACTCGACGTCGGAGCGTATAACTCGACTTACAGTCGATATTTTTTCATGAAATTTTGTGAATTAACTTGTCAATAGTATCTAAATATATCCTTAAAATTTAAAAATATTTGACCGCATGATTTCTTTTGTAAGAGTCCCGGAAAATCACCTCCATTTTCCGCCCGAGAAACTAGACTAGCCCCTTAAGGAGGTTCTATAGTGAATAGAAATGACGCTGAGAAAATGATCAAATTTAGTACACAGATTAAGCTATACATAAAAAGCCCCTATATCAAGTTTCAGAAAGCTAAGGTACCTTGGAGCCGGTATATAAATGTTTCAATTTTTTACTTTTTATCATACCTAGGCTCTTATGGCCAAATGCGTTTTCGGCTTATACAATTACGTATTACAAAAGAATTCACGCTAAGACTGGATTGAAATTTTTTTATGTGCTACAATAAATCGAAGTATTCTGTATTGATTTAAAAAATACTTAGAAGATATCTAGAATATTAGTAATGAATTCAGAAATATACAAAATCATGCATTTATTTTTGGCAAAATCATGCATTATAAACTGTAAAAATAGAGTGTAAGGAGCTTTGTAAGGAGATTAAAGGGCTGCGTTAGGTATGAATATTCGAATCCCCTTTTATGCATACCTCTCAGGTATAATTCAGTAAGGGATTTAATTCTCAAGACTCGGCAAGTGGGCAGGCCCGGCAAGTCAAAAAGAACAATAGTGCAATAAACGAGGAGCAAACAAAGTGCCCATTGAAAACAACAACTTGGCAAACATGGCCATTAAAGAAAAACTTATGTTGTGCGGCAAACAGGGTATTAACCTACTGCAAATAATGTACACGAGCTTATCCGCCTACGAAAAATATATGCAGGACTTACAAAGGTGGAATAAGTACATCTGGCTGTTTCGAATTCGAGCGTATAGCAAGTCAAGCGAATGTAGTCGCACTTAATTCTCTACATACCTGTTCAGCTGCACGCAGTATACTAAACTTATCGCTCTATATCATTTATTGCATAATCCAAGTCAGTCATACAGAAATCTGATTTTGCAGTACTTATTTTTTACGTCAGGATTTAGAAATGTTGGGTACGTCAGCGTGCGCACCTTCAAATCACTTATCTAGGTATATTCAACTTAGAAAACCTGCTCTAGAACTAAAATTTTGATTTTTGTAAACGTATTAGAGGAAAATTTTATTTTTGAAATGTTATTCTTCAAATGTGATATCTATATTTCAAAATAGATAATAAAAATTATCTAACTTACAAAAAAGAGGTAAAAGATAAAGGTGTAACGATTCAAATGAAAAATCAAAGTATTCAATGTATATATCATGGCATTTATTTTTATGAGAATGGTTGTCAACTTAAAGTTGATATGACGATGCGTGAATTATATAATGTCGCTGATAGATAGCATTCGGGGAGCTGCCGTTTCCGAAAGTTTCTTTTCGTTTTGTATGAATTTAACAGTTACACCAGAGAAAATCACGATGAACATGATTTTTTTCTCGAATCTTCTTAAATCGCTTCTTCGTGTATCCTTAAAAATGATTATATATATACATATATATTACAATTAATATACAAAGGTGGCCTTAGTGTAGTGATCAGCTATTAAGATTTCTAATAGGTTCGCTCATGGTACTCGGACTCATTCATCTTCTTAGCACTTGGACGTGGCTGCTGTTGTTCAGCGGCGGCTGGCTGTTGAAATTGATACGCTTGACCAGTGCGTCGCCGAGTCGAATGGAGATCGAACATGCTCTGGTTGTTCTGGGCTAGCATTTTAGTCAGTTCGCAAGGCATCGGGTCTGTCCAAAAGAAATCATGATTGAGCGCTACGTCAGCGTCAATACGTTTAGTAGGATCTAATATCAACAGTTTATCCAGTAGCTCGCAAGTATATGCATCTTTGATATAGGGCTTCAGACGTTCGACTACCTGCAATAGCCTATACATTATTTAGATTGTAGTGTTATTTATTTCTAAATATTATTTTAATAATGAATGCTAATTTTTCTTTATCAGTACAAGACTGAATCCAGTGTAAACTGTTTGTGTAAGAAGTTAACTTTTACAATAATATACAAGTCTACAAAAACTTACTTTTCTTTTTTTATTTTTATACCTGTTTTCGTTATTAGTACGTTTGCCGCTTTTAAATCTCGATGTAGAACCTACAAAACATTCAAAATTGTTATGAGATTATAGGTATATATTGTTATTATAAAAGAATGTTAATTCTACTTGTTTTAAATGTAAAGTACTTTATTTGCGTGTATATAGTACAAGCCTTCCAACAGCTGATGCATAACTTTCTTGATTTCTGCCAAACTAAATTTAACCTTAGCGTTGGATAAAAGACCGGCAAGATCGTGCTCGCAAAATTCGAAAATGAGATAGAATGTTGATCGAAACCGATTCTGAGCCGTTGCTGAAAAAGAAAAGTAACAATAAATACGTGATAAAAATGCAAGGTAAATAAAAATATAAGAGTGTTTAGTTACCTTGTATTCTGCATACCTCAATCAAATGAACAATATTCTGATGCTTTAAACGCTGTAATATTTTAATTTCACGGAGTGCCATTATTGGAAACTGAAATTTCAAAAAATTTATTTTAGTAAGTTATTATGAAGGTTCTAGGAGGAACAAAATCATAATAATATAGACACATATAGAACTTGTGTGTTCTAAATTTCAAGGAGGGTTCCCAAATAAAAAATCAAGAAAAAAAATTAAGATATTGAAAAATTTAGTATAGACTGTTATGGACGTAGGCTGTTTAAGATGCATCATTTCAATTTATCTTATATTTAAAACAAGCGATTTTTTCAGAAAACTGGAGATACATACTGAAAGTGTCAAGGAATTTGAATATGTAAAAGGATTTCTATGTTACCGATTGTTTTAAAAAGCTATTGGAAGATAGATGTCAAAATAAGCCTATAATACAACTATTCCATGTTTGCTGTTAAATATAAAGCCATCTACAAGATTAAAATTTTACTTTAAGCTATAATATCTTTGGAAATATTTTAGAGTTTGTAACGGGGCAGGATTTTAGGAAAATCGAGGTAAAAGTCTTTAACACTGAGCCAACGCCGCACTGGCCTTGACTCAGCTACAGATCCTACCGACTACTTCACGATCTACCATTCGCCGACTAGCTTTTCAAATCCACGGCTGTTATAAGTTATATTTATAACAAAAATAAAAAAATATTTGTAACCCCTTGAATCACCCATTATTTTCGGTCTTATAAGCGGAAGAACCTCATTAACCTTTAGAGTACCGGAAAACCAATATAATGGCTCACCCTCTGATCGACGCTTTGCCTATGATCAATCACTGATAATATAAGATACCTTTTATACCACTTTTCTGAGGGCGAAACGCTACCTGAAATACCGGTACGCTAAAGGTTAAGAGAATGAAAATACTTGCAAGCAACTTACCCCTTCTATTTCATTGTGCATAAATATTCTTTTCATAGCCACGAATTTGTTTGGGTTACCCTGTTCTTTGGCTTTGAAGACCTCTCTGTAATTAGAAAAAAAACATTAAATATGAATATTTAAAAAGAAACACTATACTTTTTGCAAAATTACCAAACTTACCCAAATGTGCCTTGACCGATTTTCGCCACTTTATCATATTTACTAGATAATTCACAAAACACGAAATTAAAAGTTTCCATGTATTTTTGCTTCTCTCTCATATTCATCTTGAACCTAAAATAAAATACGAATATGAATTTAGAACTGATATATGAATAGTTTCTGTAATAGTTTATTAGCTATTGCTAAAAAGAACCTGTGAATTATTCTTAGTAGTTATTACTGAAATTTAGTTTGTAAATTATTTTAAAGTAAATAAAAATACTAAAAAAATTTTCCATGTCATGTAATACTTACTAAAAAAATGTTTAAATAAGTTAACAATCACGTTTGGGTACACTTTATTTAGAACTATATTTTTACATTTAAATTTGCTAAATAATTATGATTTATAGCAGTGTAAATGTATGTACATTTTCGTAATATTGTTTTTAAACTCTTTTCATAGTTTTTTTAGCAAATCATGAATACCTTCTTCTGATTATATTATATTTATTATATCTTAAAATAAATATAGGAAAGTCTTAGTTCTTACGCGAATCGAAAACAGTCTTATTTTTGACAACCTATGGACATCAGTCATTTGTAGATATAACTCCGAAAAACTAAAGCAGTAAACTTTAAATAATATAGGTAATTAAGCCATAAAGATATTTAGAGAGCTTAATTAAAATCTTTTGAGTACAAATATAGCAGTTTCAAATGTAATAAATTATTTTCAAAAATTCTTTAAAAAATCATTATTTTTTGCCTTATCTAAGCAAACCATAGTTGTATAATACTAAATTTTACAATTCGATTGCAAAAGTATAAATCAGTTTCCTCATAATTGCACCAAAAATGCCACATTTACGCGCACAGCGCCTGGAAAAGAAATGTACAAATTCGGAGCTAGTATATTATAAGGAAAAATAAAATATGCTGTAACGTCCTGAAGAACGCTATAAACGATTTATTTAAAATTTTCTCCTATTTTGACCTGGAATGTTGAGAAAGAAAGCTTGCATAAGTGAAAACGACGCCTTTATTGCAAAATTGTTTATGCTAAAATTTTAAGTCGTTGTAACCTTTTTTATTGAGAATCACAGAGAGGTTTTCTCAATTAGAATCGATAGCTCACGACAAGTACTATAAAGTTGTAAAATGAAAAATCTTTTAACTTCAAAAGTTACCCCTTTGTTTAAACAAATAAGATGTGCATTCCCCGTATCTTCATCCTTTTCGAATATTTTTAAACTCAGCCAATTTCATGTGAGTAATTATTCTTGAAAAATAATAAAGTTAAAAAAAAATTGCTATAGGACCAATAGAACCCGAGATAATGACTTGTTACGTAAAAGTCGATTACGGAGGATTTAAAAATATTTCGACTTGAAACTTGATAAACTGCTTTCGCAATGTTTTGGTTAACCTTCTAATTTTTTTTCACAACACTTCGACCACTGGACTTTGTTGAAACGTAAAGAGAATAGAAGGAATTTTGCCGCGGCTGCAAGATATTAATTATAGAACTAATAAAATTATATTAATTATTAAAATTAGTTAGTTATACTTCTAATAAAATTCGTAGTACTCTAACGTGAGATAAGAATACAGCAGTAACAATGTGAAATACTTACCAAACGAAAAGAATTGTTAGGGTATACCTAGATGTAAAAAAAAATAACTAAATATGAAAAAATTTTAGTAATGTCTCTTAAACGCTATGCATAGAATTCAGTTTCCAAAATAAACTCACTTTTCACTCAAGTATTTTACTGCTTCGAAAATTCTGTGAAACTGATGTGTGAATTTTCTTTGCGTCTTATTTATATCAAGCCCTCAGTACAGCCACCATTCCGCTTTGCATTTATACCTTGTCTAGCCACCTCCAATGTTCGGACCTATTCGACCAATCACACTCTAGGCGTCTAACGAATGAGTTCCGGGAAGAATAACAACCTGATTCGGAGAATCAGTCGTATACCCAACCGGAAATTGAATGGTGGCGCTGCCGTAGGCCAACAGTGGTGGCCCCATCACCATCGAGGGGCCGAACATGGCTGCCACAGTGGCACCATACCTGCCTCACCCATAGGGCCTTTACCAGAATCAATTCTGGAAAACCCACATTACCGAGCTTAATGGAATAAGACAATTACAATTACCTATAGAAATAGGTGTCGCAGCGTGTACTATTTTAGGTAGCTAAATATTAAAATTTTATTTATTATAAATCGGCAATGTTCATTTAATTTTTAACTTCGATTTGAATTCTTTTTAAATTGTAAATCAAATCATTTTGATAATATACAAAATAACTGAATTGAATTGTTTAAATTAAAAATATCGATATCTGTGCATATGCGCACTATCGCAATTAATTATAAACCTATAAATAATCTATCTTATAATCTTGGTATCTTGTATAATAATAACATGATTCTACACTTTGTTTATTATATACACTTCTTATTCTATTTCATTTATTTTTTTTAACTTTACGTTACGTTTCAAAAACATGAGACACAACGAAAATTATTGCCCTGGAGCTGGGTACCTTTACATATGCACCAAAAGAGTACCGGATGAAACATACGTATTCTTATGTATTTTTTCCCGTAATATCTGAATATCTTGGTCAAAATACTGCAACTATCTCAGAAAATGAATTAAAACAGACTTTTAATATATTATCAAAAAGACTACTTACTTTGAAAACTGTAGCAGTTATATATTAATAAACTCAACGTAAATATAAAAATCGTTATTGGTCCTTTCAAATATAATAATTTTTTATTGTTATATATAATTATATGCTAGTTTTTTTGAGAAAATCGTGTTTCACCTAAAATGTGCAACTTTTACACAATTTTGACCAAGATCTAGGCTCCAAGATTACAGGTATAGGTAACGAAATGTCCCTTCTTAATCCCTTTTATTCCCGTCACTCTCCTCACCTAAAATGGTTGCTACGTGCTTACTCCTTGTCTGTTGGTTGTGCATTGGCTGTAGGCTGTGTCACTGCTGCTTAATACTTATTATTGTATTTCCATTTTAATATATTCTGTCTTATAATTAAAATTTTATTACTTGTTTTTGGATCATACATTAATTTATTATTAATAATATTATTGAATTTTGGAATATGTTTTTTATCTACACTCTGAAAATACTGTGCTTTTTTTTATTGTACTAGATTTGTGACTTCTGTGAAAAACTGTTACTGCCACAGTGATATTTATATATATTTTTTCCTACTGATTCAAGTACCACAATGACTCTTTAGCTCTTAAAGCTAAATAGTTTTCGTGATTCTCTTTTTCTCATGTTTAATAAACATTGCTTAATAAGTTTCCATTATAATATTGGTTATTTTAAGAGACCTTCAACCACCTTTGAAAAATTCCTCGTTTTATTTTATTTATAGGATTTTGATTGCTATAGTCTTTTAAGTAACGGCCATTTTTGCCTTTGACTTTTTCACGGATTTAATCTCGGATTTAATTGTAATCTGAGATATTCCAGTGCCTATTTATCAATTCGAGGGTGTAGATTACGAATATCAACTTTAGAGCAGTGTAAAGTGATCATAACAATGTTAAAAAATGCATAAACATTACAAATAACAAAATTTAGCGATTTTAATTATCTCGGCGTCTGTTAGTTTGAGCGAAATAACATCAGTAATAAATCGATTTATTTTTTTAAAAACAGAATGAGAAATAATAAATTTAAAAAACTCGACGTGATGGTTGTAGTTTTTTCAATTTACCGTTATATAATGAGTTTTAGATGATGTTCCAGAGCTGGACAGATCCCTACGTTACGGATTTTTGCATTTAACATAATATATGAAGATAGAGATGAATTTTTTTAAAAATCTTCCCGTCAGCACCTCATTAATGATGTAAATATTATGTGATTTCAGTTTCATAAAATTTCATTCATTATTCACAGAAACTTATGGTATCGAAAATTTGGGCGGCAAAAATCGCTATAAATTATGGGTTACGAGTGACAACGAATTTGAAGTGCAAGCTGCTACTCAAGTATGCAATATGAAGAGGAGTAGAGCTGCGATAATAACTGCAGGGGTAGGGAATTAGTTCAGTGTCTAGTAGCATTCGCCTTCGGTGCGGAGATTTACTCGGGCCTGATTTCGATTCTCGTATAACGGTAGTTCTTCCCTATCTTTTTTCTCAAGAATATACAAATGTAATATATGAATAAAATATTCGATGCCAAAAATCTCTATCTTCATATATTTCTTTATTTTTTTTTTTTTAATTTAATCGATTTACTTTTAATTTTAATATTTTTTCGTATCTTATAAACTGATGCCGCAGAATTTTCAGGTTTACTCTAGAGACATCATTTTGTACCTATACGTTTTAAGAATCAACAGTCAAAATCTCAGCTGCAGTTTTTCTTTGGGAACTACAGATCTGCTAAATCCGTGAGCGCTATCGTTTACAACAAAGCATTGCTTTGCTTGCAGGAATCCCATGTGTAAACACAAGCTCGCATCCGTGTGTGTGCGCGTGTGTGTACACATGCATGCACAGTTGGATAGTAGTAGAGAGTGAAATCTGATCCGTGGCACTTTCGAGCGGATGGAGATTTCATTTAACCCCTTAGCTGTCCTCAACTCGGGAAATCAATAAGCAATCTCGACGTATGTACATACACAAGAAGTGTTTTTGCACTCAAAATCCAACGTGTGTATATTTCATCAATGAATTACAATTGTTTGTCGAAACTGTTATTCGAACCGTATCGCATTCAATGTTACAGTCTACGTGATCGAATTGTTTAGGCGCAGAAATATTTAAAGAAGACGGTTGGAGTAAGGATGACCCCAACATTTATCCCCATTAAAATTGAAAGGATAGAGTATAAAAGACGTTCAATTTAAAAAAAAGTCAATACCTTTTACTTGATCGGAACTGTTTAAAAAAAGGCTTAGATAATTGTCTCCTATGCTTATTGCATGCCAGTAGAAATAGGCAAGTATAGAAAGACCCTATTTTCAATCAATTTTTTTTTCACTTTCTAGTAATGTAAGGGAGTTAATTTTTTTTAATTTAAATTTTTTTTTTGTTCTAAATGCATTTGATTCCGAGATCGCTGGGGAACTCCTATGCAAATTTTAATTTTTTTATTAATTTGTACAAACACCAACGGCCTATATGTCCTTTTAAGAAATAGGTTTAGCATACAAAGGTTTTGTACACAGGATTATATAAAAATATAGGCAAATTGTAATTAATTATATTTCCATCTATGCAGTTTCAAACTACAGCTAAACGTAACAAAAAATAAATTAGAACATAGTTCTTAAGGTAATATGCTTTATCCTCTACTTAACCTAGTCACTGAAAAATATTAACCAGTATTTTCACAAATAAACGATTCCATAATTTATTAGTCTAGGATTTTTCAAATACTGTTACGGACCTAGTTGTTAACCACTTAAGAGCACGTCGCGTGTTTATGTCTAGATATATAAACGAAAATTTATAAGCTATCGATAATAATTAATTTATGATAATTGTTTTAGCGTTTTTAATTATGACATTTAAATACGTGAGAGAAGTTTTTGATCAGAAAAGGAACCAATTTTTCATTACAATTTAGTACTGTATAGAATAAAAAGTATCAAAGAGTAATAAATACAAAATAGATATATTACTTAAGTAAACGATTATAATTAGTGAAATTTATTTGCAATAGGTCAAATGATTACTACAATATTAAAAAGATTTAGTGAAAAAATGATCAAAAACTGGGTCCTGATCATCCCGTCCGTGACGGTTACGAAGTTAAATGAAATATAAAGTTTGAAAATTGAAGTAAATCGTATATTTGTTTACGTGTTTTGTCTGGCTAAGCTCCGGAGTCATATTCTACAAATTTTCAATTTGTTTTCCTTATTTAATCTAAAAATACCTACATAACCCACCAATAAATTCTCTCATAAACTCTGTTTATGAACATCGCATTTACTATTACTTGAGAACTACCCGCAACGTCTTGTACAAAATATATAAGATGGAAGGCTTCTACAGAACAGACTGTAAGACTCGTACATCCATCAGCATCGTGCAACGCGAACAATGGACGCTCGCTCAAACGTAACAAAGCTACACAGCATGAACAGAAAAAAAGAATCGCGAACCTCCAACAGATAATAATCAACATTGCCACCTTTCAACCAAACAAAAGACCTTCTCGCGATTCTCTGCTACCCTCAACCTCCAAAGATAACGCGCGGCAGTCTCTAAATAGTTTAGACTGACAGTCGCTATTAACTCGTTGAACTTCGGCAAAAGCACAGTTCCGAATGATATCCTAGTTAGAATACAAATCTTTTACAGCAGGGAGCAGGGGACACTATTTTTGTTGATGTACTAAACATTAAGAGATTTCAAATGAATTGTGATTAAGAATTATTTTCCAAACGACTTGCTTAAATATCAAAGATGTATTAAAATCAAGGGAGTACTTGATGATCAAACACTAATTCCCTGGTTTACTGATAATGCTTAAATTGTTATGTTAAAGTAACGTGAAATCCAAAATGATCTTTCGAATATCTCATCTTAATAAGTATTAAAGATCGAATTGCACGTTAAATAATAACTATATGAAATATATATATATATATATAAGAATACGAAATTGATGAAACGAAGACATCCTTATCACTTCCTTATTTCTATGATGTTTTTTAAGAATCCTTAAATATTTTGCTCCAAAGTTTGGATAATAAACCTTAATATGATTGGAAACATATTCGGAAGCGTCCAGTAAAAGCCGTCAAAACGGGTGCGCCTAGCGCATTTTTCTCATACAAGGAGCTCTGCTCACCTCGCTCATAAACGAACGGTATTTGTTTCTACGCGTCGTGGGTGGGTCCACTTCTGCGCCCTGGTGCCTAAGCGAATGCCCTTTGCATTCCCGACCGTTCCTTCCTACATGTGTGGTTCCGGTCTCCGACTTTCACAAAGAACCCGTTGAGACGGTCTTATACCTTTTGTTTCGTCAACCTTCCCCAGACAAGTGTGGTTCCGGTCATTGATCTTAAACTCAACGCCCATCTGGGTAATCGTTGGTTCTGCCTGGGCCTGTGGGCTAAATTGAGTTGTTAGGACTTTAAAAGCCTCCTCACGTTTAAGGTTCTGTATAGATTCGTAGCTACATAAGTCTGTTCCCAGCTTCTTAGTTCTCAGGCCGGACAAGGTTGGGCACTCGCATAGGACATGTAACGCGGTCTCCTTCTCCGTTTCACACCATCTACGGGTTGACAATAACCCGTAACGATCTGTGTAAGTACTGGATACAATAAGTACGTGACTTAAGCGAACGATAAGGATCCCAGAAAAAATTAAATGACATACATTAAAGGATATTCATAGATCGATAGATATTTCTCGCTCTTTCGGATGGTGTGATTATTTTTCCATTAGAATGCATTTTTATATCCATCCATTTATATTTAAACAAACAAAAAGAACTATGAACAAGATTGAAAAAAAAAGATATAATGTGAAACAACCTATTCAATCCAACTCATCCAACAGTAAGAAAATCAGAGAAACAAAAAAATGAAGGTATCTGATAAAAAAGATGAATTTTAAACAAACAAATTTATTTTGATTAATAGTTTTGCTTGAGAATAACCAATTTATACTTATAGTATAAAATACTATAAGTATAAATATGTATTGTAATACGTGTATCATGTGCAGCATACAGTATTGGGGCGGCCCCACGGAGTCGTATACTATTATATTTCTTTTATACGAAGAAACCCTTATAGCTTAAGAGTTGTAAGTACTTCTGAATAAAAAAAAGTTAATTTAAAAATACAAAATTCGTGAATTTAAAAATTCAAACATTTGAAAAAATTTTTAGACCTTAAAAATGCATTTTGGAGGAAAAATTGTCACACCATCAGAAAGAGCGAGAAAAAATCTATCTTTGACCTTTGATTTTTTTCTGGTCCCTTTACCCTTTGCTCGGAAAGATTGGAAACACATTCATTTTAAATTAATGTATTGCTGGATTTCTCTGTATCTACTTCCATGTATTAACCAAGGATACAATCAAGCTTTTTTAAAACATTTTTTGTCAAGTAAGCGAGTTAATTGTTTTCTAAATTACCATATCTTTAATATAAGTAATATGTATGATTAATCTGTATGATTAATCGGTCAATAATAACTGATACTTCTATTATAATATGAATTTATACGCTATGGTAGAGCTGAGATTCATTGTTATGATATTAAGCTAAATTTTAGAAAACAGAATTAGGTGAATGTCCCAATTTCTACTCACTTACATATTTTCATCTACTGTAGATATTATGATTATCTTAATAATAAATTAAGTCAATATTATGAATAATGTTCAACGCTGAAACCAAAGATAGTCGTATCACGTCAAAAAATTCATGTAACTTGATAAAAGTAGCGAAGTTGGGTTAATTAGCGTTGCAGTTTCAATGTCCATTTTCCTATTCACGAGAAATAAAGTCGTACTTCTATTTACTTTAAATTTAAACTCAAATTTACTTATGTAGTGTTTAGTTTGTGCACGTGGCAGTGCAAATCGACATAATTCAAGACAAACAATAATGTAAACAGAAGTTAATAACCTGGTAATGAGTAAAATTGGTACATGTCAAAATCATACATCGGTACATTGTCTGTATGCGTTTAAACTATCTATTATTCGAAGTAAACGCTTTAAAATGCGTCTTACAAAGTTATTTTGAATGCTTGCTAGCTAGATTCTTAAATAAATATAAGAAATTGAGACATTTACTTTAAAGATACACAATGTTACTGGTATAGAGAACTGATATTGAGATCCAGGCTTCGGAAACGAGAAAGTTCTCAAATTTAAATAAACTAGCTGTCTTCCTTTCATCACGCTTGCAGCTATTTTGCCAAAACTCTTGCAGCGAAATCTTGAATTCTGCGGGAAGGTTCTCGCGACATGTAGTTCGTGAAATAGAGCGAACCGCGTTGCGTTCATTGTAATAAAAAGAGTAATTTCCCATGACCCACCGAACTGTCGTTCTAAAAGAAGGAGTAGGTTTCTCCTTATACCTCCTGCGTTGCTCTGAAAGTTTTACGCATCAAGCAAAAAAGGAGAGTAAGCGAGAGAGAGAGAGAGAGAGAGAGAGAGTGGGTATATATAAGCCAAAGAGTGAGAGAGAAGGTCATTGTCCATTTAAATAACATCGATCCGAACGTGCTGAATGAACGAGAGACACACATAAGCGCGCGCGCACACACGGGGCTGAGTGTTGCGGAGTTCGCTTGGCACACACCGGAGAGCTTCTCTCTCTCTCTCTCTCTGCCTCTCTTGGGGAGTTTGCGCGTGCCTCGGATGCACCCGGTGGCTGTTTCTCGCGTGACGTCACGGGTGAGAAAGAGCGAGAGAGATATACGAGGGAGGAGAAATCGATACAGCTCAGCATCCCCCACTGCTCTTTCCCTCTCCCATTCTCTCTCTCTCTCTCTCTCTCTCTCTCTCTCTCTCTCTCTTTTTCTCACTCTGTACATGTTCTTTCTCCTGCACTCGTTCTTTCTCCCATCACATTCGCCAACACCTACACTTACTTTACTACATTCGTTTGTACGTATCTCTGTCCTATCTTTCTTTCCATCCTCGAGAATGTCTTTGTGCAGTTCGTATTCCCGTTCTCGCACGTTTATCTCTGTCTATCTCATTCAGCTTTCTTGGCATGCCATGCATGGGTGTTGTGCAACTTGTCGCATTACACGGACGAATTTCTTCCACTTCCATGTCTTGGGAGTCGACAAGGAGAAGACAAGTCACGTTTCCGAAAAGGGCTATGTACCGCGAGTGCGCGTCTACAGTCCCTTGGGTGGTCTGAGGTATGTGAAAAATGAGTGCACCGGCACTAATCAATGCCATGACATTGAGAGTTAAACACAACACGACTTAGGTTTTCTTAACTATGAATTAATTATTCAGGTCTTATGAATTATATCGATCAAATAAGTCTTTTATGTTCATTACCAAAATGAAAATTTTTACTACAGGTTATTTTGAGCAATTCCTAGTTTGTACCATGACATTCACAACTCACTTAGTTTTATCAGTTGCTGAAGTGAAAGGGAATTTTTAAGCAAACGAATGTGAATACTGTTAATGTGAAATCTGGATATTGTTGAATACCATCTTTTCGTTTTTTAGTGAGCAAAATTACTCAACTTTCCTGAAATTCAGACTCTTGGAGACGTGAGCTTTTCCACGGAAATATTCTGATTGCAGAGTCTAATTAAACTAAAGAAATTCACGTTATCTGGTCAAGCAAATTAAGGATTTGAAAAATATTACGCATTATCATACTTATTGATCTATCATTTATCAATTTCGTTGGTATAACTTATTGGATAAATAGTAAATTTATTATTCTATGTTTTGCTGATCCCTGAGGATTAATAAAACGAAAAATCGTTTTTATGATTTGAAAACAGTTTATTTTGCAATGTTTCGCATAACAACACATAAAAACACAAAAATTGAAAAAACACGTATTACAAAATCGAATAAAAAGACACAAATTACATAAATACATGCAGAAGTTAAGTTTGTTTTTTAAATACCTTATATTAAAACTTATGAATGTATGAAGTGCTTATACACTTATACTTTCATACTGATTATACCAAGTAAGTGTATCATTGTTGACAAAATTATTTAAATCATTACGAGTCGTACAAGGAGTTTAGTCTCTATTACGAAAATTTACACGTTTATTAGTTGTAATATAAGGTATTAGTTTTAACTTCTATATGTATATACTTATATTCTTTCTGGCTTTTTGTTCCATCTCGTATACGTGTTTTTCCAATTTATGTGTTGATTAGTCTGAAGAGGCAAATTATAAAAACGATTTTTCGTTTTATTAACCCTCAGGGATCAACAAAACACAGAATAATAAACTTGCCATAACATATGGAGGGTGAATTTACTATTTACGATCATAGTTGGATAAATAACAGTTTGATGTATAGTATGCATTATGTGCAGCCTTGACTCTGATATTAATTAAATTGCACCGTAATTATACTGAGGTAATTATAATTTTTATCCAAGGAAGGTAATTAACATCCTCGACCCCTATTCCATTCACCATCACTATCAAACTAAACAAGAACAGACGGGCTTTGCCATTTAAGGCGGATTCCATTCGTTCTTGTTTTCATCTCATTCCTTTCCCATCACGGTTTCATTTCCCTCTCAAGATCTGTCGTTTATTTCCTTTATTTGCGCCTTCCAAACCAAACTCAATTTTTTTCGTAATTCAAAGCGCAAGTTTCATAAGTAATGGTATTTCTTGGTAATAATATTGGGTACTTGACTTACCAACAGTAAAAGAACTTTAATTCTTTCGTTGTTTAATGGTTGCTTGAAAGCTCTGACTTATCCATCCATCCTAATTCTGAAATAGCTACAGTCAGTTAAATGAAAGTGAAGCTAAATTTTGCGCGATTCGGTAAAAATAGTCACGAGACTAGAATAAGACAGTTGAATCTATTTTTGGTGCAAGTGGTACGGAAAGCTCCATGGCCCATCCGTGCGCATGCATATCTGTCTCGAAGTGGTAAATCGTTCATCGGGTCCGATTCAAAAGAAAAGCAAAGCATTCTGCTTGCTCATTGCCGTTGACGTTAGTTCTAAGCTATTATTGCTGGTCGATCTAGCTGCGAAAGCAGCTTATTAAATGCTGGAATAGTTCGACGTATACCTTTCAAAACGACTTATTCAAACTCGATTATTGAAAAAAGCGTAATTCATTTGTCACAATGGCATTCGCAAGTTTTAGCTATGACCTGAAAAGATGAAGTCCACTTTAAAATAAATGAATATTGAACATTGATGGAGAAGTTGCGAAATTGAACAGACAGAGCAATTTAGTTAATGGAAGCACGTATGGCGGTGCAGAAAATTTTTTGAGTTGATACACGTGACGTATACGCTCCCGTTTGCATTTCGCATCCTCAGCACGTGTGGAATATTCACTCTCCAGTCTCCTCATCTCAATATTTCCTTGCAGCTGCAACTCTTCTTTCTCTCCCCTCTTCAGAGTCCCTTCTGACTACTTCACACTTTTTCTTCTTCTTCTTCGCTCCCTCTTTACTTTTCTACCCGTTCTCTTCCGCCTTGTTACAGCTCTCTTCGCTATTTTTCAAAGTCCCGTCTTCTATTTTGTACTTTTAATTCTCAATAGCTTGCGATGCACTTTGCTACGTTTCATTCGTTTCAGCTATTCCTTTTCAAAATGATCTACTTTTATTGGTTTTCTTTCTTCCGATTTGTCGCCCCGGTTCCTCTTTTAACGCATGCATGGAAAATGCATATTCCTGCACTATTGCGAAATACATGCACATTCCGCATTGAAAACAGGAACGAACACATGCACTCATGGAATAGCTCTCTTTCCGCACGAGTTTTACAATGTGCTATTTTGCGATTAAATTGTCTTTTTACATCAAATATATAATAATCTATCCAATTATCCCATTATAAAAAAGTGATGACCGGAAGAAGTGAGGCCAAAATAAAATCTATGCGATTGATTGTTCATAATTTAGGCGCGAAATATGAATGAGTTGAAATCTTGCAAATTGAATAATTAAAACATGAAAATTTTGGTAACATAGCATTTGCCTTTATACACAAATTACGTCTCAATATTATTAATTTATATCTATTATCTATGCAATTATTAGAATTGATAAATCATGATAAGCGGAATATAGTAATTATTTTTAAGTTTCTAAATTCAAAATTTAATATCAATAAAAATTTACTGCAAAATGATATTATATATCAGGCATATTTAAAATGGCTGAACAATATAAGGTGTACATGAATGAATATAGATAGTTATTTATGAGTCAAGATAAAAACTGCTTACATTTATAACTATGAAGTATAAAATACATTGTAATAGATTAACGGATGAACTCACAGAAATTATTGTAGTGAAAGTACCATTATTTTACTGTTTTGAGTGACATAATTAACGGAATAAAGCAGTTCTACATGCTGACATAAAATGAGAGACAGAATAATAAGACTAAAAGTACTGTTGCTTTTAAAGTTACATGCAGAGATTAATTCTGAAAACTCACAGTGGAATATAACAAATAAGCAAATAAATTCAGGATTATTAAATTTGCTCTAGAAAAATGTATCTTTATAGAAAAATAATAATTGCTGTAATAAGTATCGAGAGAAAAAGTGCATGACCGGTAACAAGTTCGCAACACATTTTTCCACCCTTCCCGGCCTCTCGAATCAACGTAAATCTAGTATATTTGCAGGTGACTGTTGTCCCTTGAAAATTCTGAAAAAACTTCTTTTTACCCCTCGGCTGTCTCACGTATATAGTAGTGCCAGCACGCGTGTCTGCGTCGTAGCCGAAAAAGCGCTGATGACTGCGCCACAAAAGGATCGTTTCCGACTGTTCCAGAAAAATTGAACGCGCGCTTCTATACCTTAGCCATTCTATATACGCCTGTATATATATATACACGTATAATACGCGTTCATGTGATGGAGAACAAAAGAAAAGGATAATGCATTTACAGGGCGCGGATCTTTTGCACGCGACTCTCTTTTGTACGTCTTTCCTATTATTATTGATGTAGAAAACGGCTGTGGCTAGGAAGCAGATTTTTCATTCTGATGAATTGAGTCTATTGAAAGTATTGTCATCGTTTTCCGATGACGAAAATTTCTTTATTTATAGAAAGCAGCGTTTAATGGTTTTCGTTTTGAAGCAGCTATTACTCAGTAATAAGTTTAATGTGTACAGAGTTAAATTTTATGTGCTCAAAATTAATTCAGACTTGCGAAACCATGATATAGTGGATGCAGATAGTAATCAAATAAAATTGAGTGTTCTAATTAGAAATTGCCCTCTGTCACTCGCGATTAATCTATTTTTGTAATTATACTATATAATAAAACAAAATAGTTTATTTGAATCTGTTTATCTATTGCGTAAAATTAATTTTGCTAACAATGATTCATTTAAGCAGTTCTTTTTTTTTTTTTTAAGTAACACGCATCAGGGAAAAAGAAAAATACGAAAGGAATAAATTAATTTCAATATACAATCAATTGCTTGAATTAACATTTTAGTTCTAATAAACTTATCCACTATAAATTGAAGTAAGCGCAAAATTCGATGTAACTAATTGGAAAGTCTTTTACCATCATTGATTCCAGCAATTGTGCGCCTTGCATTTATTCGTCTCACTCCCGAAACCGTGCACGCCCGTATAGGTGCTGCTCTTTTTTCACGCCACTCGAAACTAATTTAAATACGAAGCTTTTATCGTGCACTCTGCTTCTTGTGTTCCTTTTGACGCGCGAGCGTCACCGGCATTACTTAACCCAGGCGCAAAAACTTTTGCGCAAAGTTTTTTTTTAGCCGCTTTCCATATGACGCTGGAAAACTACTTCCGCCAAAGGATTTCACTATTTTTCACAGGTACTGCATCCAAGTGTTGAAAAAGTATCTTTATCTAAAAAGGTTAGTCTTTTCTTGGTTCAAGTATAACTTTTCTCTTACTCTTTCACATAAGCACAAAATTTTACTAAAGAATTTTACTATTGTTTGGGTATTGAAATCTGAATGAAAAGTTTTTTTTAGTGTGAAGTATATAACTTTGTAACAAAAATGGTGTCAAACGAAATTGTTTTTAACACACATTAATATCATCTACAAAGCAAATGAGTCAGCATAACATAGTTTATGTTTAAACGATAATTTAATTATCTTTCAGGTATTTGTTATTACCAAAAACTATGTAAATAAGCTTTAGTGAAACAATTAGATAGTTTCAGCTTCGATAAAAAATTTTAAACCATAAATTTGCATTGCCAAGCTAAATGACACACACATAAAGGCAGAGTCAATATTTGAAATGCAATGTCTTAGAGTCAAAACTATATAAAAAAAAACTCCTAAATGGGTTTTAAGGAGTAAGGCTTCGATTAAGCTCAAAATAAGCGACTAGTTCGATTATAATAATCGTTTTATAATAAAGTTTGATTATAATAATTAAAATGTACTTAAAATTACAGGAAAATTAATGTAAAGAAAAAATTTTAAATTTTTAAATCCTGTCTGTCTACGCGAATGGTGAATCTTTCCCCTTTAGTTTACTTTTGGTTTATTCCTATATGCTTATTGGCTGATGAGATTAAAAATGAAGCACTGAAATTAAGAATGATTTTTTTCTTATATATTGAATAAGTCTATTCTAGGGAATTATATAGAGAACCCACTAAGAAAAGCTAAAGCTCAGGAGATGAGCTTTCAAGTGAAATGGTTTAAATTAATTACAAAAAATGACCTTACACGGAACACCGTTAAAATCTGGGCCAACATGCAGAATTTCATAATCTTAATTTTCAGAAAGTTTGGTTAATTTTAGAAACATTAAAAAATTAGACACTTGTTTTTTCCTAATTTATGTAAAGTGCTAGAGCCAAAATTACATTACAACATTTTTTAAGAGTGTATTTCTCATGCACTACGAACACCAGCTATATTTCTTTTTATGAATAAGTACATATAATATTTAGCAATTATAAATTTCAGTATTATAAAATATCAGATATTACTATAAAAAGAGATTTCGCCATTATAAATGATACATATGTTATAAATTAAACGAATATTTCTAAGGGGGTTTCAAAGTCCTACCATTACCGCTGGACTGTTTTACTGACCAGATCCTGAATAATTGAAGAAACTATACTAATCTCAAATTCAGGGGTAATCTTCGTTTATGTATTATCTACCTATCTTGTAAAGTTTCAATTGCGTCTTAAAAAATATGTCGAATTTAACGATTTTTTTCAAAAAACGAATTTTGGGAGGTCTCATTGAAATATTGAATTGAAACTTTACCAAATGATAAATAATTCACAAACGAAATGCACCTGTATACTTGGGATTAATATAATTCGAAGTAAAACTTTAATTAATATTAATTATTTACTTCTCAGTCGACAAAATGTAAGGTGAGAAATATAAAATACGCATGTTACAGAATTTTTATTTTAGCTGAATTCACCCTGGTTGAATAAATCATCACACTTTTCACTGTTTTTTCAGAAAATCTCTTAATTTAAGAGGATACGCATAGATATTATTTTGACGCTTGCAATTTATTCCCGATAATATCACGTTCGAAAGCAAAGGATGTATCGACCAATTCTGTTGGTGTATCCGATAATGGCGCGAATAATGATGAATCGCAGATCGAAAGATTTGCTTGCCGAGCCTGGATTTCCGTTAATGAACAAAACTCCCCAAATTCCCATTTTAATTAAATGCATCCCGAGGTTTTTATCTTTTCGATCATCTTCTAATTGAATATACAGTGTGCTATGTTACTTCAATTATCCGTATAACAAATAATGCCCACCCTCAAGAGTAGTCTAAAATGACTTGAAGAAGTTTTCAATGGTAGAAGAAAGGTATTGTTTGACTGTTCTGTTCTATTTCAAAGCTTGAAAGAGCAATTTCTAAACAAACTATTAATCAGTTTTGAGTAAAAGTATTCTAACTTTTTTGAACGGCTTTTATCTCTGAGAATAACTCTTTGGTATTTATTCGTATAAAGGGGAGACAACTATATTGGTGGTAGGATTTCAGAATGTAAATTTACGAAATAGCATGCAGTAATTTTGTATTTAATAGATGAGACTTATGCCATTTCCAGTTCCTAATACTAGAATCTTTTCTTTCAAAGCTTTGGCTGGATCAAAAATATATTCGCTTACGACGAGAAATACGATAGAGCTGCACAGTTGACATAATGTATTTAGAATTCATATGTCACAGATCGTAGTTGGATATGGTGGTCTAACACTGTTCAGTTACTGTGTATTTTACTTTACAAATATAAACATAGAAATCGACGTATATAAACGCAGAACATCAATAATAGAGAAGGTAAATATAATTTAAAACAAGTATTCATTCGCTACAGTCGGTTTTACAGAGCAGAAAATATTGTCATTTTCTGCTCTAGACGCAATAAAAAGGTAACATACACACCTATCTCGATCAGGAAATTAATCGTTTCGGAGTTTAATGAGAAGTGTGGCGTGAGGTAAGTGATTAGGTTAAGACATGAAAAACGGAAAACTCATTTTACTCTCACCAAAACTTACGAAAAGTAAAAATTATCGTTTTTTAATATTCCTCTTTAATTAATTATCCTTTTTATTCTTTTTCAGCCAATACAATTTTGTAGTGAGGATTTGTTAAATTCTTTAAAATTAACGAATTTCTGTAATAAATTTGGAACCGTCTTGACAGTCTCATCCATTTACTACTAATCCTTCGTAAATATTTATACTTTTCGTCGTTACTCAACTGGAATGTGACCTACTTTTTTCCTTAACATAAAAAATTCCGTTGAATTTTTACTTTTCAAATCTAAAACACAAAGGTTACTGATTTGTTGATATTCGTAAAGTAACTTAATATCAAGCAATTCTTTTTCTACTTTCTCGAACATATCATTCTGAGACGAATCTGTGAAAACCCGAGAAAATTATACAGAATGTGCAGTCAGCTCGTAAAATTGGACTATGGTACCAAATGTTTCTTCTAATTACAAATTCCTACATGGCAGTAAAGGAACTCGTATAACTTAGCTCTCGGGAGTACAGAAAATCAACATGTATACATGGTGCACAGGGAATAATTTCACGGTTATGCTTTCGTCGAATTTCTTTTAGACGTGCAAAGCTCTACTCGATATTTTATTTAAGGAAAATAATAAATGTTTACTCTTAGTAATGATAACAATATTTTAAGCTTTGCTATATTTCTTCGTTACGGTTTAATATAAGATTTTCGTATTTCAATACGATTTCCCAGTTTCTGATGGTGTAAGCTTTTTGGAATCGATGTTCCAGTCTCAATGTCAAAGAAAATGATTCTTGATACATGCAAATTGGTTTATCAATCAAACTTAATCAATGCCTTAATATTGTTCGCTAGACCGTATAATGAAATTTGAATTTCAAAATTACAAAGTCATAGTAAGTGTTATCATGACGTAAAAATATTAAGTTTATATAGTCAATAATAGTCCCACTCAAGGATACAAATTTGTACTGTGAGTCAAGTGACCGGTGCCAATCAGATTACTGAATGCCAATAAATATCAATTTCACTATTTCATTAAAAGATTTTGATTTTATAGTATATAAAAATACGTATATTCCTCAAATTGCTTTTTTATAAGAATCAAACATTTTTGAATATTTCATCAAATCGTAAAAAGCGCTTGGGCCTTATAGTTCACTCTAGTTGGCAGAATTCACTGCCAACTGGAGACTGCTCGCAAGTCGATCCTACCTCTCGGTATGAAGGACATGTGCCAGGGATCCGAAAGATTTCTACCTTACCGAATTTTGCATTAAACAAAATATATGAACGTAAAGATTAATTTTTGAAAAAAAAGTCAGTATCTCGATGATGATGTATAAATTACGTGATTCCAGTTTCATCAAATTCCATCCACACATTACAGAGATAATTGTAGTCGAAAATTTCGAAAATAAAAAACTCTGTGAAAAAGTTACTATGTTCTGAGCAATAGAACCACTTTATTAAATTCAGACTAAAATTACTTCCTTTTTTAAATAAATGCTATTTACAGAATTATGTCTTTAGACATTGTTCCATAATCAAGCTCATATTATTTTAAACTGTAATTTCATTTAAATGCTTTCAAAAAATAATGATCTCTAATGCTTGAAACTCCTCCTAACTCATCTTGATATCGGTTATAAATGTTTCATTAACAATCACCAGGAAAATCAATTGTCGAGGCTCAAACACGTTAGTGGCGTAAGCCAATCAACCGGTCATAACTCAATCCCACCAACGTCATGCAGCAATCGATAATTTTCAATTTTTGATCCTCCTAACTGCCAATTCTCAAGCTTCCATCTAATCACAATCATTCGTTCGCGAAAACTCATCGGGCTTGGTGATATTTTCTATTTTAACCCAGTTTCAATCCAATACACGGCCAACGTAGTATTAAAACGAGTGTGACAGAGGCAGTAGCTAACAGCTGTTATACCGGAACATCGATCGCACCACGTTTCCTCTGTGTTTTGTAATTTCTATCCCTAGCTCTGGTGTGTGTAAACGTGTGTGTGTGCACATTCGTCTGGTTAGTGGCACGTGTCGTTAGTATTCGAGAGAAAGAGAGAGGCAGCGAGAAAGAGAGAAGAGAGATGTATGTGCCACCTGTTCGTGCCCGCGGGAATCTGATTTTTACTGGATATATAGATTTGGCTGCAGTCGGGAAATTAGCGAGAGACTTCTTTACTTTTTTTTATAGAATTGGCGTGAAATCGCATTAGTAATTGAAATATGAGGTGCTCTTCTTTATTTCCTTCCCTCTCTCTCTCTCTCTCTCTCTCTCTATCTCTCTCTCTATTATTATATGACAGTAGGGGTATATTAATGAGATAGATCTTGCTAACACTAGTGTCGATGAGCATACCATTATCGAGAGCACGAGTGAGGTTTCTCTTCAGCTGAAAACAGCTGACGCTCGTCCTTCCGTAAGTTCCGTGTAGGTCCCCTTCCGTAAAGCAATATGGGCGATTTACCTAAGGGTTGAGAGGGATTTAGCCAACAGTAGCAGCAGTCTCGAATAAGCGATTGGATACCTTGTTCAATCAATTACACTCTATGTCTGCTAATTTGAAGGATCAAACCGATCGTTTACTTGCACTGAAAGAAGAAAATAGTTTTGCGCAGTGAGGTTGATCAGTTGAAGGATTTGCACGTCCGTAATAAGCCATCAACTTGTCGGCATTCCTTTTTAAGGGTTATTCTTTACATGTAGCTTCTTCTCAACCCTCCAAAGTTTACCACATTGTTGGTAGACTATAGGATATTACGAAAACAAATTAAAATTGATATGGATACTGCCAAGAATAATTATTTAATTTAAGCCCTCTCTGGTTCATTAGATAAATCAAAGTGTTGGAATATACTTAAAAAGTTTGGTTTAGTAAAGACTGAGTTAGTTTCGTCTCTGAATCTATTTTGTCCAGCTGAATTGATTTCATAATACGCATTAGTTGCACAACGTGTAGAATAGGTCCTAGCAATGCGTAGCCTTATAAATAATGTTGAATTATCTTAACGATTGTCAAGTTGGTAAAGTGTTGAGATCCTGTGTACCTAAGGCTAGAGGTCGTAGTTGCGACGAACTTTCGCTCGTTTACTTCAAGGATATACTCCATGTAGTGGTCCCAATTCTCACTACTTTATTTAATAAGTCTATCAATTCACATGTGTACCCAGAGGTTTAGAAGCGTTCCTTAATTGTACTACTCAGTAAAGTCCCAAAACGAAATTTGTCTGCGGATACACCACCAGTGGTTAATTTATCTCATTTTGCTAAAGTTTTTGACTTATTGGTAACCCAGCAATTGAAAAGCTAATTGAAGGACAAATCTCTCTTATATCCGCACCAATCAGAGTTTCGTTTTAATTGCAGTACGCAGTCAACTTTACCGAAGCTTACTGAGGATATTCGAGTTGACATTCACAATTGTTTGGTGACTATTCTACTTATGTTTGATTTTATGCGAACTTTTGCCTCCATTAAGCAAAAAATTCTTTTAATGAGATTCAGAAAATTAAACTTTTTTAAAGAAGCAATTATGTGGTTCCACTCATACTTGAATGGACGCTCTCAAGCTGTCACTGGCCTTGATGGGAAAACATCAGATTTTTTTTGTAATTCATCAGGTGTCGACAATAGGTAATTCACAGAATTCGATAAAACTTTTGTTATAAAGCCACAAATCAAATATATAACTATCTATTAAGAACTATCTATTAAGAACTAGATATTTTGTTTTCTACTCTAAGTTTTACAAATGGTAAAACAAAACTAGTAGCATTTCTTGTCTGCTATAAAAGTCACCTCGTCCGTTATGTTAGGAAGTACATCTAAACCGCAGCAAGTCCTCGTGGTAAACGTAATAATTATCGCGCTTAGATGCAAACAATATAAAGCGTTGTATATAGACAAGGGAAAGAAGTGTAAGAAGGAGCGAGAGAGAAAGAGAAGGAAGAAATGTAAAACATAAACAAAAGACATCTTCTCTCACGGCCGAGAGGTAATTTTCGAGTCGCGCCCGAGGGGATGCAGGAATGGAAGTGGAACTCCGGCACAACTAATGGTTCTAGAGACGTCAGATTCTCGAGAGTCATAGAGTCGTTTCCCACGAATGCTGGAGAGGCGAAGGCGTAGAAGCCCGGCTCTTCTCCGAGCATCTACGCGGTCTAGTTTTATGAAGAAACTCCAGATTAACACGTTTTTGATGAATTTTCCAGGGGTCTGGTTTTGCATGTTGTGAACGCATGGATAGTTTTAATAACGGAGAAATTCCCCTTGCTCATAATTCTTTTAAGAGATAGAATTTTACATATATGGTTACAATTATTGATGTTAGATAAAATTGAAGTCTTTTTAAATAGCGAGTTAGAAGAGAATTTTCAGTTTTGATTTTTAGTTTTGAAAATATGATATCTACGGCAAATTTGTATTCATCTTATTTTATGGGAGTTCTGTTCATTGGCAACATTGGTCAACAAAGCGGCTACTTAGCTTACGTTTGACTTGCGCAGTTGAAAAGTAGACTTGGAAAAGTTGCACCGCGTGAAGGCAGTTTACCTTCCGCGCACTACAGTTTACATTGCCTTTGGCCATAACAACTATAATCTTACGCCTATACGTTTTTGCCAGATCTTGTGACTCATAGAGACCGGCTAAAAAAAAATCTATTTCACTTCAACTATTGAATTAATTGTTTGTCTCGTACCCCATGAATGAACAATTAGAAAAATTTTAGATACCTTTGATCATTCGTTACTGTGTATGATACTAACAGAGACATAAAATGAGGAATTACTCATAAGATGAAGCTTCATGCAATTTTTACATGAGCTTGATGGTAGATTCAGCTTACTATGTACAAAATTTCATTGACTTCGAATTATTTATTCAAATAGGAATAAAACTCCCTTAACAATGATCATTAATAATAAATTAAAGTGAATAAAGATGATTGCAGTGAATAAACATTTTTCAGATAATAAAATTTAAATAAATTTGTAAAACAGTCGGTAAAAGAATAATCTTTACCTATACAAGGATATACGCACACACATGTGCAAATGTGCACTCCACAGTCATGAATTTCGCTGCGCCCGGAGGCTCCTTCTCTCCACGAGAGTGAATGAGTTTTTAATAGTTAAGGAAGCAAAAGAGAGAGGCAGGGAGAGGACTCGGGGAAAATTAAGGAGGCTCGAAAGTCTTGCGGTCTTCTCTCGGTCGACGCCTAAATGATGCAAAGGAGGAAAGCAAAAAGAGAAACGCTGTAGCAGCAGCGAATGTCAAGGACTTAACGAAATTCTTCTTTTAAAATTAAAAACTACCATTACATCTTGAGTCCTCTTTGTGACATTATCGACTTGAGTAAACTCACCCCTTTTTTCTTATTCAAAGAAAAATTTGTATACTATAAGTAATTATATCGTTTCAAATGCTTCTAACTGAGAAAACCAAATCATAGCACTTAAGTCTAAGGCTAAAGCGGCAACGATCCAGGTAGTAAGATTTTACTATTTTGAAATCATAAAAAATAAATCATTGTAACTGTGTTTAATTTTACATTTTAAGTAATTTTCAAAAAAATGTTAATTGAATATTTTTACGATTTTGTTCCATTTCAATTAATGATCAATTTAAGCATGTTTAAAATGTTTTATAAAGTTTTATAAAGTGCGCGTAGCGCGCATGGATATTATTAGTGAAAAATAAAAATAGCAGTACCATGAGTATTGAACCAACAGTCATTCAACGATTCGTATACCTTGAAAAGTTCCAGACATGATAAAAGCCGATATCTGTAGATATAAGGCTTTCAACAATAAGAAAATGTTCGTGTACGCATGGTTTATTATTCACACAGATGCATATTTATCCAAGTTACACTTGCATGCATGTATGTACATTTGTATGCGCGAGGGTAGCTAGTCGTTTATAAAGTCACGCGACTTTAAGACTTTTGACATGATATCCGGCGTACAGTCTAAAATGGAACTTAATGTCCATTTACTTATTCTGATCGTATTCGTGGATCAATTTATAGTTAATTATATGGCATACTACACGCCACTGCCTTTGATGTAGCCTTTAATTTAATGAGGCAAAAATTTCATCCCAATTAATACAATACGTATCCGAAATTAAGTAATTATTTATGGATTTGCAATATTCATTTTTATTATGGAAACGATTGGCTTATTGGCTTAAGTGGATTACATATTTTCTTTTTTAAAATTATACTCGTTCCAAGTCAAATATACAGTGTACAGACAACGCCAAAAAATGGCGAGTTTGAAAAATGAGAAATGTATAAAGTAATTAGAGCAGTTTTTCTCAACTATGGATTTCCAGTCAAGGTTATACAATATCAGAGTAAAAGAAATCAATTAATCAAGTTTACGCTTCTTTATTACAGTCTTTTTGTTTTTACTGAAATTGTGTTGTGAACATAATCTATTCAATGTATATTTCCAACCTAATACATGTTCCTTCAAAATTCGTTGGACTTTTATTATTCATATCTCGTATAGTTTTTGATGAAAATAAAAGGAGTATTGGCGGAATTATAGGAAAGTCAATTTTTAAACTTTTCAGAATTGATACTTAATCTGAGTAGCTTCGAAAATGAAAGAAAATTCATGAAATGGCGTTTTATATGAAAGAATTAGAATTCAATTTTCTGAAACTCGTTTGAAGCAAAAAAAGAATACTGTGATTTTTCTAACGACAGTTAGAGGACGCCAGTTGTGCGCTTGTCTATTCTTTTCATGATGGATTTCGTGCGCTGGTAAACTTTTATTATTTATATGTAAGGTAGAGGTAATAATTAATAAGACGCCCTATCAAAATCAATTCTCTTGAGCCTATTGTCAAATTAGGCCGACTGATACAAGCACCTTTGTAAAATATTATATGTGCTTTGTTAAAAATACACCGTAGACTTCCGTCGTTGATTAGCACCGAATGGGAACATAAGTAAAGCGACGCTAAATAATATAAAGAAAAATCAATTCTAAGCTACTTTGAATGGTGGCTGACCTACTTAAAGAATTTAAAAAATGTATTGACATAAAGAACTTTATACTGACGAGTGTTTTCGAGTGGAATTAATGTTCTTTCATCGTAATTCGAGAGTTCGAGGTACCCGTGAAACAAAATTTCTTCGTTTTCCTCTTTTTAAGGACCTAATTATGGCTCCTTTCGCGGCTCTCGTTATTACAGGACTTTCCGCGGAAAAGTTTTACTCGCACAACTTCTTCGCCTCACGATGGACACTTTTTTTCTTTTATTTTCCCTCCTTTAATTTTATCTTGAGAAATTTGGACTCGAATCGAGTAGAACTGCACTTTTTCTTTTGGCCGCTTACAACTACTGTCCGTGTACAGATTGGATTTCGCAAGGGCAAGGATTTCGAAGGGCTTTAATATTTATTCCCGATGTATCTTTGAGATTTATAGGGCATAAAACGATAAAGTTTACAAAATATGCAAAGCCGTCACTATAACTTCCATAAATGGCTTTATCCTGAGTGGGGCGTGCATTTTATAAATGTAAATAAAGTTGAAGAGAAAAAGAAAGTTAAATGAAAGCGGTTCCGACTGCAAGCTGCTGTAAAATAATCTTTCTCTTTTATATTTTGCTGCAAAAAATACGAACTGAATTTTGAATTTGTCGCCGCTTTTTTAGGAGGAAAAAAGTTGTAAAGTTGACGACCTTATGGTTTGCTCTATAAAGATCTCGAAAGATGATATGCGTATTAAAAACATTCATTATCATCTCTAAAGTAGACATAGAAAAATGTTGCTATACTTTTAAAACAGTTCAAAGGATAATTGTCATTTTCTTTTCTTTTTAGTTACAATATCTCATTACTGACATTGCAAATAGAACCACTTTCATTCGTGTCAAAATGACAATGCCTGTAAGCTGAAATTCTCGATTCGGCAATTCAGATTTATATAACCTATACAGTGTATCTATTGAAAAAAATTGTCAATAACCTGTAGAGTAGCATGAATACAAAGAATCAAAGTGTTTTCCAGCAGCTTTAATAAACATCAACTACCTTATATGGAATAGTGTGTACACAGCCTCACGAGAAGCAAATATAAGCGAAATATCCAACTCTTGTTGCCTCGCGGTGCCTTCTTTTTTTTTTTCATAAATTCGCTTATCTTCGGTACGACGCGAAACTCATAAATGCACGAGCCGAATATCCGGAGTATTTGTTTTGAAGGTGGGGGACAGTAAAGGGAAGGGTTGGAAATTTTCAAGAAAGCTCGCCGTAGCTGATCGAAAACAAATCTTGCCCTCTCAGAGGAAGATATTCGATTGGCTGCTCGCCAAAGAATTTGCGGCCAAAGTATATGCGCGGCATATATCTATATACATTATATGTACCTATATAATGTACGAGGTGAGTGTAGAGGTTATATCATGTATTGTACGGACAAGTGATTAATATGTGCGAGCGATTCCATACTTTACAGCGGATCGAAGTTTTTTCCTCGCGCTTCATCAATCACCGAATCGTTTTTATGTTCATGGTACACGTGGGATAAGTGTAAGAGGAGGCGCAGACCCATAAACGGCCATTTATCGGTGTATTGCAATAGTCTAGTGAAATTATAATCGTTAGAATATTCGTATGTGTTCTTTGAATTTTTTTGTGATTCATGCAATGAGCAAATATTTGGTACAGTTGTTTAAACAATAAATAGAATCCGTATGCACCAAATGGTTGCAGAACCAAAGCGAGCTACCGTGTAGTCATTCAAACGTAAGGTAAACGCAAGAATATAATTAAAAGTTAGATAATTAAGTTAAGTGTTGAACTATTATATCAATATTTTGTTTATATCCTTCGATATTTATTTATACATATTACGCGAACAAGTATAGTATCGAATAATTTGCTTCGAAAATTGTTTAACTTTAAAGGACGATTACTCAGTTTTAGATCAACGAAGTGGAGCTTTTTTTAAATTAAAACCTGAAATTTCAATTTTTTGATCCGACTGTTGTTTTTTTATTGAATGGAACCCCACAATACGTCATCTTGATACTCAGAATCATGTTTTAAATCTTAAAATTTGCAAAGTTCCTCAATGTACACGGACTGGGACTATTTTTTTCCGACAATTCTGATAATGGCATATGAAAATTCAATCCTTGTTCTTTGATTAAAAAAAAAGAAGAATTTTCCAGAACTTCTTCTTGTCATTCAATAGCGTTTCGAAGCAAAACAAAATCAACGGCAAGCATAAGACGTATTTAGTTCAATTGCAAGTACTAACTGACCTGCCCCCAATAATGGATTTTTCAAAACGTTCTAGAATGACAAGAAAAATCCGTGAAGAATTCTTTTTTGCTCAATTAAAAAGGAAAAAGTAACCTTTTGTGTATTATTATTAGAATAATCGGAAAAAATTTATTCAAGTCGGTGTAGTTCACCTAACATTCAAATTATTAATTCAAAAGACGACCTTGTGTTTCGCGGTCTATCATTTCAATGATGCATGACGTAGAAAAATCTTACCACAGAATGGTAAAGCTAAGCTTTATCATCAAGCTTTAATTAAAAAGAAAAAAACTCTGTGGCATTGATTTGAAGCTAAATGATCGTCCTTTAAACTTGAGCAATTTTTGACGCAAATTATTTCATGCTATACTTTTTTGCATAGCGTATATATTTATTTATTAAATGCATTTGACAACGTCGGTGATCATTAAAACACCCGTACACACAATCACACATACACACACACTAAATATGATACTTACACCTTTTGCATATTATTTTCAGTCTGAAGATTATTTAAAACTGTAAATATCCCCTTATATATTCATGCATTCTTTACTATGAGATGAAAATGTTAATACTATTGATTTCTCGTATTGAACAAAAGCTCGTACAATAATTCTCGTAGAAGTTATAGTACAAACCTTTCAGTTATACTTCCCAAATCCAAAAGCGCCATTCCCTAAAAACAAGTCGTGAGTATAATCTTAAAAGCCGTGGCGAGCAAAAGACGCGACTGAAAGGCATTTCCGCACCACACGCGCACCTGGGAGAGCACAATCGGCTTATGGCTTATAACGTTCACGCTCAATCACCAGCTGCGCTAAAAGGGGCTAGAATATTGCATTCTCTTCGGATCGCTGTTGCGGCCACCGTATAAGACTTCGTCCGCAAGTGGATTTAGCGTTCGAGTATTTTCCTCCAGCGCGTATACCTCAGAGCGATGAATGAGCAGTGCACTTTGCTCTCTTTCGCTTTTTCTCCCTTTCTCCTTTTCTTTCTTGCTTCACGAGTGGAAACGTATGCTTTGGCATAAATCAAGTTTCGATCCGATGTCGTAGTCGTAGATTGTCAAACCCGTATACTTAGGTATGGAATGCGGTTGAGGCCCGGCCCCGGATCCGGTTAACTGCGGCCGGAATGAAACGAATCTAGCCCAGACTTTTTTCAGTGTAGCTTTCATTTCCAAATCACGCAATTATGACAAAGTCCCAGCCAAAAAGACCGGACCTGATTTTCACCGCGCTTACATGGAGACCGCGGTGTATGATTTCGTGGAGACGTATTTAATGATTGATTGGATGATGTGTGATGCGAAAGAAAATGCGGCTTTTGTCGAATGTCTGACCATACCCGACTATTTCCACTTTGATTAAGGCGCTATTCTCGTAGTTTCAAATCTATGTTAAACATTTAAAATGTGTTTTCTCCTCTGTATTCTTTTTGCGGTTCAAGTGTCATTAAGCGCCAGTATTTTGACTTCATTCAAAATATACTTGCCACTGCAACCGTGCTAAGAAAACATTTATTTAAAAATATCTGAATAAATGAAAAATTTAATTTAAAACTTTAAAGTCAATTGTAAATTTTTCGGTAACATTTCTAAAAATTTGGTAATTTGTTACATTATTACATTATTATCAATTAAGAATATATAATAATTTATGAAAGAGTAGTGTATCTTATATACTTGCTGCTATACCTATAATCTTACGTGCCTTTAAATGGCAAAAAAAAATTAGTTTTTGTAAAGTGTCGTAATTTTGACTTATTCCACTTGAAATATGCATAAGCTTATTTTATAAGTATTGATGCAAAAGCACAATCTTATGTACATATATATAAATTCACTAAAATCCTGGAAAACTTGAATCTCAATCTGTTTTTTCATAAAATCGCAACCATTTCGCTGACACCGATAACCCCACAACCTCCAAAAATTAGAAAATTCCAGTACTACTGTACTAATGTAGTAAAAAAAATCTAGAAAAAGAATAAGGAGAAAAGTAAAAAAAGTTTAAGCTGTAACTCAGCGAGCACGATTCATCGAGCACTGGATGCGGAAGACCACGTGCGCCTGGATAATACACGTCTGTATGCGGTGCAGCATCAACGGAGGAAACAGCTAAAGAATTCAGAAGCACCAGCGAAAGAGAGAGAGAGAGAGGGAGAGAGGGAGAGAGAGACGCGGGAGATATTTGCGCATTGGCGCAGAGCCAGTTTATTTATAGGCCCATGCACGTGCGCGTGTTTACACGCGCGCACGATTTATATATGTACTTTTTCTCAGAGTATATATATATATATATATATATA
>UELU01139220.1:0-16870 GCA_900490025.1 Megastigmus dorsalis | reverse complement strand
CCCCGCTCACTGTCCTGCACCACGCCGTCCATTCCTTTTTTTCTCTCTTTCCTTTTCATTTTGTCTTTTATTGATGTACACTATCTCGCCGCGCGCGCCCGCCTT
Source organism: Megastigmus dorsalis (assembly GCA_900490025.1). NCBI lineage: Eukaryota > Metazoa > Arthropoda > Insecta > Hymenoptera > Megastigmidae > Megastigmus > Megastigmus dorsalis. Next base: position 16,765 of record UELU01139220.1, on the reverse strand, counting down.
TTTCTTCTTTCCTCGAGCGACCGTGTCACTTATTTTCCTCCCAGTTTCTATCAGTCACTCGCCTCTTTCTTCTACTCTTCCTCCGTATCTCACAACTCCTCTCTTGTTACGCTTTGCCATCTCGATATCTTCATTTATTTGTTTCCTAGTACATTACTTTTTTTTTTGCATGTGTGTATACACCTTTATGTACCTTATACATGCCTTGTGCAAAGCAGCGGTTGATACGACTGATCTTCATTATTCATATTTTGCTTCGTGATCGATGAAAAATTTACAAAAGTTTTTTATTCTACTTAGCATATCTTACTCTGGGATCAAATGGTAAGATCAAGTACTATTGAAAATTTATGTTAGCGTGTACATTTTATACTATAGGTATATAATACCAGGAAATGACTTAGCAGTTTACCCACTTACCTTCAAATTTTCGTTGGAAAAATCTACCATGGTGTTTACGATGATAAAGAGAATAGATAAGAGACGATAGTTAAAAACAATCCGTGCAAATTAAATATGATTTATAATTTTTGATTAAATTTTATCAATTGATATCTCTAACATCTTCATCTCGTGAATTTCTCTTCTTAATATGAAAAATCTTTATTATTATATATTGCTTAAATTAATCTGAGTGCTTCATCGGTATGGTGCTTATCTAAACGGTAAGCCTTAAATCGCTATTTTAAAATTCATTCCAAATATAAATCCAAGTCAAAACGTAGATTACAATATTATGTCTCAATGTAGGGAGTGTTTTATAAAACTGTAAATATAGATTTTATTTCATGTACTTACAGAAATGTTTGAGGCGAGTATTGCAAATGTCGAGTGGCAACAATTTGTCAACGTTGAATTTATAATACATGAAACAGAATCAATATCTCATGTTACAATTTCTTTTTAGCGACATGCATTGCTCAAATTATGTAACTGCATGATTGCGCCAGGTTTCTTTGGCAGCATTGAAAAGCAAGTTTTTCATATGTCATATGCCCTTTAAATCACCTGGATTCTTGTTGTATATAGTCACTAATCAATACGTAAATGAGATTAAATTTTTTAGAATATAATTAGTATTGACTGATAATATGAAACGTGTGATACAAATGCAGTCACTTCGTACATGTATACGTACTGCACTATCAGATATTGAAACTGAAAAGCACTGCAAGAGTCAAAGTATTCAACTTTTACTGAAATGCTCTGAATATATTTTTATGCATCATCGACTGTAGACTTCCGGTAACACTTATTCAATCAATTAAAATTTTACATTGAAGAGAGTTTGGAACATTTGTAATACATTATTACAGTCTTTTAAAAAATATTTAACGATATTTCCTTGAAATGCTTAAAACCGGACATCTCATAGTGACACAAAATCAACGGTATAGTAAAATATTATTATCAAAAGCAAATGTAGTTATAATGATTTCTTTTTGCTTTATACTTATTGCTTTAAACGTTTGTTTAAAAATAATTATTTTAATTGCTTTCACGCTCATGTTCTTCATTCCATAATATTATACAATTATTGCCTCACTCGTGTCGGTCGCATAACAATTAATTCGCTGCGCATGGACTTTGTCACTCTTCCATCCATGTCGCTGTCCTGGCACACTCCGCTCTTTGCGATATCTTCATTCTCTTATACTCTCTTATTGCTCTCATTTGTGTCGTATACAGCAGTGTATCCGCTTCTCTCGTTTACCCGGCCTATCCCTATATATTTATTTCTCTGCCTTTCGCTCAGCCTTGGCATTCGCACTCCTCTTTTTCTTCGCTGCAGCAGACCACACGACTTCGGCTCTGATCATCGTCCGTCTCCCTTCGACTCTCCAGAGAAAACACACTTCTTTTTCTTCATTCGCGGCATGTATATATTCACCGCCTAGTGGATCTTGTTTGTAACACGGGCAGCAGCATCTTCTTTTATCTCTCTCTCTCTCTCTCTCTCTCTCTCTCTCTCTCTCTCTCTCTCTTTCTTTCTCTCCCGGGCTTGTCGTTCACCCTCCAAAACTGTCTCACTTGGAACGATTTATGTCTCCTTCGCCGCGCGCGAGTGGATTGATCCCTTTTTGTTGTGCTGCAAAGCAGAGCTCACCCGCGCTATCCATTCCTTCTCTGTTTTACTTCCTATGGCAGCGTGTATTTGTGTGTATCTTCTTCTGTTGCAGCGGAGAGACGTAAGTTTACGGGTGTGCGAAAACGTATGTGTACATTTGGATCGCAGACAAGAGAGAGAGAGAGAGAGAGAGAGAGAGGGAGAGTCGCCTCTTATTCTTCTTCCCACTGCTTCGACTGGCCTCTCTTCTTCTTCTTCTCCTTTTTTGTCAAGAGTATCGGTGGACTGATTGGCTTGCGTTTAAGAGTGACAAAAGCAAAGAACAAATATGCGCAAATGGATCTTTTGTGACACGCAAGGATTGCCTATTGTGGACTTTTACCTTCAGGCTTCTATATTGCCACTTTTATCGCTTTCATTCTGTTTTTTATTTTGTAAAAACGGCATATGCTATGCATACATGATTTTTATACTATCAACAAATCGTTTTTCTATTTTGGAATAGCGTTAAAATTAGTAAAAATTAACTTCTTTAAATCAGTAATTTCTTTTAATTTCCTGATTTTAAAAGTCTTTCTCAAATTACGAATAATTTGTACTTAATTTAAGAACACTTTTCTTAATTGAATAACAGTTGAAAAAAAAACTCTAATCTTTCTTTCTTCCATTAAGAAAAAAATGGTTTAAGAATGCAACAAATTTAAGGAATCCTTTTTACAGTGATTATTAACCTAAAAAGTCCGGCAAAAGTAATTGATTACTTTATAACCGCAAAGGCGGAAATAAAGCAATTCCATTCTAATATTTACATTTAAAATAAGTTCTAACCAAACAAATGAATTCTTATTACAAGGCTAGCAAGTGGTCACAGTTCATTTATAAATAAAGGACTATATGTAATACGATAGTAAAATCGATTATTTCCGCGGTTGGGTTCACAGCTCGAGCGAACAAAGCGAAGCATCGACTTTACGCCCTTGTTACATAATGTTTTATTAGCCTGATGAGCTTGGCAAACCAGGCCGACAGAACGTCGTTAAGTTGAACAACAAAAACCGTAGTTTTTTTTATCAAAGGTAACATTTACCTTCGTCGGATTGAATAATATTCATTAATAAAGTACAACATGGACAATGACCATTAAAATTTACAAAAAAAAAAAAAAAGTAAATATTTTATTCTTCGAAGCCATGTTTGCATAAATATATTTAAAAGTTTTTAAATCAGCTGAATGCTTCCTGGATTCGAATAAATGCATAAATAAAATGTTGAAATGAATTTTTATTATTTCAAGATAAAATTTAAACAATTCAACATTTCTGCAATTTTGACTGTTGTGAATGATTAAAATCTCGGCGGTAAACGAATCTGTCATCTTTCCTTCGAATTATTTGGCTGCTCCAAATAGAAAAAGAGCACGCAGGAGAGGAATGTTCACGCACATCTTACGTACCGTTCGACGTAACACCCATACATATACCCATATGAGAAATCGAGACGCACGCGTAAAGATAGAGCGGGGCGAAAGCATGGGAAAGAAGAGAAAACATGGCCGAAGGATAGTATGCAGAGAGAGAGAGAGGGAGAGAGATGGGAAGAGAACGCGTTCGCTCTCCACATTTGTAAATACGGCACGTACGGCTTTTAAACCTATCTGCATGACACGAGCTGCGGTGCGGGCGCGGGGCCCCTGTGTGCATTTCGGAGTTACGATCTCGCGAGAGCGCGGGTTTCGATAAATGCTAAACGCGAACACGTGAGCTTTCTCGTCGCGCGGCCGCACTTTATTGCCCGTGCGCTCCAACTCGCCTCCGTCGTTTCCTTGGGGCATGCCCCGAGCTCTCGCGTTTCTCGCCTATTCTGCCGAGAACACACTTCGCTCCTTTTCCCTTCTTCTCGCTCTGTGCACCGCTGCCGGCGCTGCTCGTGCCCGTTCTTTTTTCTTCCGCTTCACCGCTCTGTGCAGCCTCGCTCTGTGCAGCCTCGCTCTTTCGCCCGACAAGCGACACTCGCGTCGCACGATTTATCACCGGCATATGCGGAATCGAAGGCGAAAGCCTAGTAACACTAGTTCTCGCTCTTGCGCTGGACGAGCTTTATGCGTGTGTGCAGTGTGTGTATAACTTGACCGACCCACGATCGGAAAATTTTTTTAGGCTGACGTCGCATCGCAGATTTAGATGGGGGAGCGTCTACAGTGCATTAGAGGCGTGTGCCAATACTTTTGTGGAGCGCGATAGGGGACATGTAGAAGCCGATGCCAATTCATTGGCACTTAGCTTCCTTTAACTTAATGTTTTGTTTCAAAATAATAATAATTATAGTCTTCTTTCTCTGAGCTTCCTTTTGTTAACTCTGTCTGTCTCTGCTTGAGTGCAGATCCACCGTACTAGACATGCTACTTCACTTCCTATTCTTGCTCTTTCTCTGAAATTCTTTCTGACTCTGTCTTTGCTTGACGTCTTTGTAGATCTAGAGTAGCTGAGACCGTCATACCTGCTGGTTGATCCATTCTGATATTTTTTATTCTATTATAAATAAAATAAGGTATTAACTTCTAAGATAACACGTTATACTCTTTTTGAATTGTATACTTGTTCTACAATTTCATAAAAATATCTTTTTTGTACTGAGTGCTTATCATTATTTCTATATTGTTTTTATTACTATGTTGTATAAATTTTTGTTTAAATAAGGGAGTCGAATTTTTTTCAATTAAACGTCTTTTCATACATTAACAGATAGTATTATTTTTCGAAAGCGGATATTATTCATTAAGACCGAAACACATTAATCTGAGTGACTTTGATGGTCCTACCTTACCGATTTTATATTACATTCATTCTAGTGCCAAAAATATATAGATTTACGTAAAATGAAGACATCAGTTAATTTCCTTGGGTCATAATCCAGGATTTAATGTTTTTTTTACCAAAATAAAAATGGTGTAAATCGGTAATGTCACATCCTCTCAAAATTAGTCAGTTAAATAGTGGTATGGTATTCGAAGAAAATTATACTTACAATTGTATTCTTATATAGGTTTTCTCTGTGTAAGTTAGGTGACTTTTTTTTTACATTTGAATACTTATAGCTTGTTGGAGAAGTAGACCTGCCATCGTCACTGCGTGAAATTTCTTCATCTTTAAAAAAATAATATCTAAATATTTAAAAATCAAAGTGATTAGTTCAAAGTAATATTAATTACACTTACTATCTTACTCCCTTTCTGTATTATAGATGAATTTCGTGCACGAAAAACAGCATACGTCGAAGATAGTATTACTGCATGCAGTTTCTTTATTTGTAAGAAAATTTTTCGACCTATCAACTGACTCCTTATCGATCTAAAAAAAAATATTAAATCATTATTAAAATATAATTAATGGTAATTTGCGATGCGAGGGCGTAAAGTATGCTTTTTTGCGAAATAGTATTACTCTCGAACACCACGAATTAATAATCAAAACGATTTGTTTTGTATACTGGCCGAATACGACGCGAATGAAGCAAAAAGTAAACAAACTGAGCGCGTCAATATTTACAAATCAAATCATAACAAAACAGAGAATTTAAAGTTTAAAGATCAAAATAGTTCACAAAATTTCGATAAATACGTTAAGAGTCACAGCAACATTATTTGGATTGGAAATAGAAGATCTTCGATTAAACGAGAATGTAATCGATCGACCAGATTTAGTTCATAGAATATTTGAACTAAAAGTAAATCTACTAAAAAATCAATTATTAAAAAGTATGTTTTTGGTAAAATCAGTGCATTTATATATGTTATTGAATTTCAAAAACAAGGCTTACCACATATTCACTTCTTACTGTATTTAGAAGAAAAGTATAAAAGTAAAGTTGCTGACCATATTGATCAACTGAGTAGTGCAGAAATTCCTCATAAAAATAAATATCTAATTCTGTATGAGCTGGTAAAACAACATATGATTCATGGTCCCTGCGGTGAACAAAATAAAAATTCACTGTGCATGAATGAATGTAAAACTCAGAAAAATGTTAATATTAATAATCCGGGCATTTTCACATCATTCATATGAAATTTTATTATTTCATGAATTATAGCTAAAAATGACAGTCTTAGCTCGTAGAGAGTAATATTTACCAAAAATACCCAAAAACTATTAGGCTTGAAAAATTATAAAGCTCGAAAACCCTAAAACAAAAAGTATAAGGTCCAGGAAATTATAGTGCTTAACAAATTATAAGACCAAAATATGTAGGAACAAAAAACTAAGTATAAGACCCAAAAAATGTAGGACCAATAACCAAAAAATTATAAGGCCCAAAATTGCAGGTCCACTAACCAGACCCCAAAAATTGTAAGGCCCAAAAAGGTAGGATCCAAAAAATGTAAGACCAACACCCTAATAATCCAAAAACTGTAAGACTCAAAAATGTAGGACCCAAAAGTTATAAGGTCCAAAATTACTATGGTGATACACATACATGCACATAAAAAAAAAGATTCATATATAGGTACAGAGACCGGAGACCGGATTTAGCATTTTAATTACTTTCAAAATATCATTTTTAGACACTATCGCTACATGCTTTATATTTTAGTCATCGCAAGAAGTGTCGAACTTAAAAGCCACATATTTTAGTGCAAAATCTATTATAATGAAAATGGATTTTGATGAATTTTTTGACGAACTTTCAATCAAAAAATCGTATTTTAGCTATAACTTGAAAAAAAAAATTAATATATTTCGACGAATAAATAGATGAATTTCAAGAACTAAAAATTAAATCTTTTTTCTGTTGAACACTTTTCTTTAAAATCGATCCCTTGATATAACAGTCATGTAAAGAGTATAAAAAAATAAATAAAAAACACGATTTCATATAATTTAAATCGATAGCTAATATTATTAGATATATTAATATTTCTGCAATTACGATGAGAAACTATCCATTTACTTCGAAACAATAGCCAACAGCCAATTATAGTGAACAAAGCAAGCTCTTTTTTTAGATTAAAACGTTCTCCGGAAACGGGGTAACAAAATAAATTGGTCCCCAACACATTCAACTCTCGGAATTGTCGAACGCGAAACGTAAGCAGCGCGCAGAGGGAGAGAGAGAGAGAGAGAGAGAGAGAGAGAGGGAGCAGTACTACTCCACCTACTCGCCCACAGCGATGTATCTCACAAATCTGTCCTCTTGATCGGCGGGACCCCGCTGGAAAAACAATTCGAGCTGCCTCATCATCCCGTATCTCAAGCGTCAATCGATGCAGTTGCACGTGTGGTCGTCGTAGTCTCTCGTCCCTCCGCACGCGTTTATCCCGCGACTGGTAAGGCCCACAATCGGATTTATATTATGCGAGCCCGTGATCGCGGCGCACTGCAAGCGAGAGGAGGCAAGCGCAATATATGCGTGTCGAGCGAGCGGGTTCCGAAAGATCGTTGCGCTCTGCGTGCCCGTGTTTTGAACCCAAGCCAACATAACTCTGCCGAGCTCGTCGTATAAATTTGACGCGGCCCCGTATATACGCGCAGCGCGTGTGCATGTGCACCTATCGACGGATCGAGCTTTTCTGCCTTTTACACGAGCACAACCTGCGTGCGGTGCACGTTATATGCGCGCCCGACCGACGTACCACCTTCTCGTGGTGACCGATGGTACTTCCTGGAATAATGTTGCACGGTTTAGAAGCAGTGTCGATGTTTCGCTACAAGACATGTTGGTTGTATCAAAGTACAAATAAACAATAAGTATTAACGTAAATATCAAACGTTCTAATACTTATTTTTCTTTTTCTTTCCTTTTGTTACCTAATATTTTCACAGCTTTTTAGCCCGTTTTCCTTTACATTTATATTTTATTTACCCTTTTAGTGTCGTTGGAGTCTTGCACTTATATTTTTCAGTATTTTCGTTTTTTTTTGCATATTCGATAATCTTAATCGAAAGATCATACCAAAATAAACTTTTTGTGTTCTTGTGTAGGTTAAAAGTTATCATAAGCTCAATATAGACCACAAAAATTTTAAAAAATGATAAGTTTTTTTATAGCAGAATTACCTTAATTTTTAGCGAAACATAATTTCTACATGAATTTTGGTACGATTACTCAATGATTTCATACCCTCGGACTTAACGGGTTTAACATTTGAACATTTTTATTTTATAATTAAATAGACATTTATTGAGTCATAAAACAATGTAAACACTCATCTTGAATACTCATTATATCAATAACCTAAATTGTAGTTAAAAGATCCAATTAATAAAAGTAGATATGCTAATTAAAACCTAAATTGTAGTTAAAAGGTCCAATTAATAAAAGTAGGTATGCTAATTAAAATCGCGCAGAGGAAAGCCCTTGTTAATTTGTTGTAATTGAATATTATGTTAATGATAGTTTCTGAAAAGTTATATTTAATTGTTTATGTCAATTTTTTCTACTTTTTTCTAATTTTGAGAATTCCATATAATTAATATAGTAAAACTCTGCATATTTCTAAAGCTAGGGTAGAATATTTTTTACGAATAATTAGCTACATTTTAAATTCAAGAGCTGCGGAAAACTAGATAAAGAAAAAGTATCAAACATCTGCTGTTTTTAACTCTTTTAGTAATTTAAGCTACGAAGTGACGATTTTTTATCGAAACCGCATTTATTTTTAAAATAAGTAAGCTCGTAGTCTCGCTAATGAAGCCTGCTGAGATCTTGTATACGCGTTCATTGAAAATTTATTTTATAAATAGTTTTAATAAGTTTTTAGTAAAACCAAAGTACATTCATAATAAGATAAAATTATTAATCGGGGAAAAGTAATGGCGACTAAACCGCTTGACAACCGTTCAAGTAGTAGTATAGTAGACGCTTCAATTTGCGCTTTCCAGGGCGGTTTTCGCTCAATACCTTTTTCGCACCGCCGTCTTCCAATTCGTCGAATCATTAACGGGCATCACGGGCTCGTAAATAAAACTTCCTCGACTACCGGTCGTCCTCAGGCCGACGTTTTACGCTTTCGTTATACGTATGCAGAGTACGACTCGCGGGGCGCGCAGCTGCTCTCAAAACCCCCCCTTTCTCTCTCTCCCTCTCTCTCTCTCTCGCTGCTCAGTGCATTTCAGAGCGATTCGCGCGAACCGGGAGCCTCTCTCTCTCTCTCGGCCAGTTTGTCAGCTTCCGAGACTTTACGATTCTGCGACAACGATGGAATTATTCTTGTGCAACGTCATAAATGTCGCGCCCAGATCGCAAAAGTTGAGGCGAGAGAGAAAGAGAAGACTCTGCTGGAGATATACCCCGAGATTCCATGGGGTCCAGGAGATGCGAGAACGAAATAGTGTGAGAGGATTAAAAAAAAGAAAGTCCGCAGAAATAAGAAAGAATGGGACGACGTATGATGAGACAGATTACAGAACAAAGTCGTAAAAGACCAGCTATAGTGAATGAGTCAAGAACTGCTTACCGAACGATATAATACGAGATACAATGGGGCTGTCAAAATTTTTGTACTTGCTTCTTTTATAGCTCGCGCAAACCATGTTTTCACAAGTATAGCGTCATTTCTTTCACACACAATTGAGCTGTTATAATAATTATGTTAAAAATATTGTGACTATAAAAATGTAGCGAATTAAATGTGATTATGCTTTCCGTTAGAAAATACAGAGTATGACATAATTTATGATATTTTCTAAAATTATAAATACATAGTAATCGACCAACATTCCTTTTTTAATAAAAGATTTTCATGTACGACAAACATGGATACTATAATCTGATTAAATTCCATAGTTTCTAATATATTAATTCCTCGATAAATGAATAATCGTAATTCTTCACATTGGTTGTATAATGTACCCTGAGCTATACCAATGTACCTATCAAGAAACGAAGGATTTAATATTATGAAAATGGTCGAAACGAGGTGTGGCATAAATAATAATGCAGCAAATAACTACGAGGCGTCTAAAAGAAGAGCGGTGTAAATGTATATAAGCGGAGAAAGTAATAATATTAGCGCGTAAGATTTTGTGTGCCCTAAAGCCATCTGTAAATATCACGGGAGTCGTCGTAAATCAATCGTCTTGAGCAGTTGTCACAGGCTTCTCTGAATCCGTAGACTCTACGACGAATAACAACTTCAATACCATTCTCATCGCTCGACTTTCCTTGAATGATATTAAATCCATTTTTGAATGCGTAACTGGAATCAGCGGGACTAACTCTTACAGACCTTTTTTCAGAATCACTGTTGTCAAAAATCGCATGTGCCGGATAATTTTTTTTTTTTTTAACTAATACTTTTAAATACTTTTAGATTTAATTTCGTGATTCATTTTAAAAATGCTTTCAATACCAATTAATTAATTCAAATTCACAAATACGTGAACCTAATCCTTAAAACTGAACAACTATTCTAAAACTATTTCAAACATAGTCATGCAATTTTTCGATGAAATGAAATTAAATGCAATTATACATCAAGTTAAACAAATTATTTCCAAAAAACGGCAAAATAATAAAAATAAGAATTTCATATAAAAAATAAGTCAAGCATTTACACACACACACGCACGCGTGCGTATATACAAGAAGGGAAATTACTTATTTTTTTTTTTTTCAGAAATACTTGAAATAAAACTGTACAACTTAATTCAACACACCTACGGGAAAAACACTTATTTATACGCAGTAGTAGTTAAAATAAAACTGAGCAACTTTTAACTTGTAAAATTTTAATTATTTTCTTATAGAGCTAAAGAATGAATATAATAATAGCTATAAAGAATGACATTTAATAATAGCCCGTACATAAATTAGGAAATAATAAATTACAGTGTTAGCAAAAGTAGTATTTTCTGTACAGCAATTAACGAGACAGAGATTTACTGTCGGCTTTCAATTTCAACATACTTATTCTTCAAAAGCATTTCCAAAATAATAAGACTCAATCGACTATACTCGTATTATGTATACACAAGTATCAAGTTTTTCCTCTCAAGCGGCGACCACTTCTCGAGTAAACCGCGAGAGACCACTCGGAGCGCGCGCGAGCGCGAACCTGTATATCCCAGCTCGAGCTGAGTTATATATCTCAAAAATAAATAGCCCAACATATTATACATCATCCTCAATCGCAGTAGTCTTGAAAGTGCATGATTCCGCCGAAGGGCGGATGCGGCCTCAGAAGTATGGCGATGAGCTGCACAATAAGTTGAGCTCGCTGTGTACCGCGTACACACACACACACACATACACACACTTACGAACACACTTGTATAAGCCCAAGCTAAGGCATTCGTCTGTCTGACGTGCACGACCTGATGGCATTCGATTTATGATAATGAAAGCGGGGATTTATGGGAGTCTTATAATAGAGATACGCGAGCTCGCGCAAGGAGAGAGAGAGAGAGAGAGAGAGAGAGAGCGAGAGCCGAGCTATGTTGCGCGATGCTCATGCTGCCGGGACATTATAAATTTAGAATTCGCCTCCGCGTGCCTGCGGTCCATCCGTCTGTCCGTATGTCCGTTAGTTCGTTATAACTCGTATACAGCGCGAGGTTCAAAAACAGAGAGAGAAAGAGAGAGAGGAAGGAGGTAGGGAGTTAGAGAGAGGAGAATCTCGGTACGTACTCATTGACTGTAGGCGTTATTTCTTCCTTCGCTGATGAATTCTTCGATTGTGTTATTACACTATTGTTTCGTGATTTGCAGATGGTATTAATCGAAATTTTCATTAATATTTTTTTTCATCGAGATTCAAAATATTTTTTGAGACCTTGAAAGTTGTCCCGAATGTTCGGGCATGTGTAATTTTTAATGGACGCCTGAAATGGATATAAATAATTTCTGTATTTGTTACGTAGTCAACCAGAACATTGAGATTTCGTTTAAATATCCTAAACAAAATAAAAATAATGATTTATCTTTTTTGTTTAAATAGGTGTTTCTATTCAAGTAAATTAAAGTTATTTAACTAATTTTTTAATTAACTGTAAATGAACTAGACGTTTAACTAGAATTCGAGAATTCCAAAAGGGGAAGCGCAAAGATTTTGTCAAATGAAGAATTTACGCCTCATGAATAAGATAAAAAATTGTAACGTAATCAGACGTTGTATCTCAGTACGCATCTGTTTACACATATGTTTATCGTAAATATGCCATTTTCATTTTTATCGCTTAAGATGTTCGTCAGCCCAAAATGAATATATTTTTTAAATTACTATTTTATAAACTACGTGCGTGTTTTCTTCGACTTTCCTTATCCTAAGTTTGCGATATTTCAGTCTCCCTGATCATAATCACAAAATAACTCATATAATAGATTCATACTTCCGTAACAATACTTAAAAATCTTCCATGATGAAACGTAAAGCAATCTGCTATACAAAACTAAAAAACTTCATCATTCCATTTCCGAACTCGCGGGAAAAAAGTAATCAGACCAGCTGACTCGTCTAAAGATCTCCATCGTTGGCACAAACCTTCCGCAGCAGCTTCCTCATCTCCTCGTCCACCCTCTCCGTACGTTCACTCGCTCGTAATCCAGAACAACTTTGAGCTCCCGAAACATTTGTGCAAGTGCGAGGAATAGACGCCTCTCTCTCTCTCTCTCTGGCCGGGCACAGGACACGCTCCGTATAGTTTAGAAGGCCAGAACGAAGAGGGGGCGAAGAGACGATTCGGGGCTGGTGCGCGCGGGATCAGAGACTTGGCCGTAGTTTAGTCAGAGCGAGAGGAGGGCGGTGGGTGGAACGGAGCTGGAGGGTCATTCGGTTTGCAAGACACGTCGGACTTGGTCGCCCTCTCGTTGGACCTTCCTCTCCCTTTTGCTTTCTCTCTCTCAATCCCTCTCTTTCTTCCACCTGTGCCACAGATTCACTCCTGAGCACGACGTATTTACGTGTATATATATATATATATGTGTGTATATGTATAGGTAGATGCTTTGCGGACCAGCAGCGGCCACCACCCGCGTTACTTCGGTATCAACAACAATCTCCATCGGACGTTATTCCGTTAGTGTCTCTCGGTATCGGTATGTGTGTAAGTGTGCCTGTGTGTGTATGTGTGCATGCACAATGTCGCTGTTCACTACGGAGACACATACACGTACGAGTACAAAGTCGATGCACCGATGCGTCAATACCGCGGAGATGTTCTCCAGCGGTTATATACAGTGACCGAAGCGAGAGTATGTCTCTTTCTCACTCTCTCTCTCTCTCCCTCTCTCTCTCTCTATCTATCGTTCGATGGCTCTTGCTCGCCTCTTGGCCAGGGTCCACTTCGGGGTCCAGTAATTAAACAGCCGCGAGGCGAGCAAATTGAATCAGTCCAAGAGACAAGGGAGCGTCGACGCAGGGTGACGGCCAACTAGCCGCAACTATGGTGTATGTCTAGAGAGTGAGAGAGAGAGAGAGAGAGAGAGAGAGAGTGCAAGAGAGTACAAGAGAGAGAGAGAGGGAGAGGGCTGGACCGAATGAGAAGGTGGAGAGAAGTAAGAGCGAGAGGAAGAGGGAGAGAGGAAAAGAGGAGGGATAAAGTGCTGTACCGAGAGCGAGCGAATTTCGCTACATCTCGGGAGCGCGCGCCGGCTTCGTTCAGAATCACGACAGGGGGAGGCGCAAGTGGGAGAGCGCGAGTAAGCGAGAGATAGAGAGAGAGAGAGAGGGAAAGCGAGTATATGTATATAGAGAGAGCTGGGGGAGGAAGAGACAGGTTTATTGGCGGTGCTGCTTGATATCTTAGGACCTTGGGATTCTGCCTATTATGCATTCCGGTGTACGCATACATCAAGTCTGTTTATGTACGCGCGATCTCTCTCGCGCGAGTCCTTTGCACGTGTAAAACGCTGATTTACGTATTTGTCGGTAGATTGTGCGAACGGGGAGACAGTTTTTCTTCTTAGCCCATGCACGGCTTTATAAATACTTGCTTGATAAATGCCCGCCGTACGCCAGGGGGTAGCTAATGCGCTAGTTCGAAATTTATGCTATCAATAGAAACTCGCACCTCCTATTCATTCGGGATCCAGATGAATCAGGAATTATCTTGGAATTATTTACATTACTATTTATGGCTGATGCGATCAATTTTTTTTTTTTTTTTATTAAGCTCAATGAATTCTATAGCTTGCCATAATTTAATCAATACTATTTCTTTTAGTATTGAGCTAAGTAATATATTCCTAAACTATAAATTTTATGCGTAAACTCAATGCATCAATATGTGATTTCCTAAAGATTATCAAAATCATACATCTATGACCGTACTGTTTGCTATTTGTGGAGCTAATAAATTCTCAATAACAAAATATGTACTGGTAACATAACCGTGTAACTGCAGCGGCTGTAAATTTAAAATTACTCATACCTGCCCTCTTGATGCAATTTCTATGGGAACAGAAATCCTATTCTTGAATACAAACTAACAAATTTTATATAACTCATAAGAATTAGATAAAAAATAAAAGTTGATAAAATAGAATTTAATATTATATAAAGTTATACTATTTTGTGAAATATTATAAATGAGGTCTCCGGCGGAAACAGAATATACTTAATGAAGTCTTTAGACGAAAGTACAAAACCTAAATCGTCACTCAGAGCATAAAAAATAATAAATATAAAGAAAAGTGGACTCCCTTACGTGATGGGATAGTAAATAGAAAAATAATTTAAAATTGAGTCATTCTGTACTTGTCTGATTTACTTCCATGTATTAGGTATAGCGAAAAATCTTTTCGGACATTTTTTAAACAATTCCCATCAAGTAAAGGGGCTAAAATTTCTTTTTTAAATTAATCGTCTTTTTATAATCTAAATGATGGTACAATTCTCGTACTTTATAATATCAACCCTTATAATATCAATAGGGACCAATGTCGGGATCCTCCTATTAATTAAAAGCAACTTCTTACTTCTAATTTGTCCTGGACATATAATGGTGCTAAGTTTATTTGATAAACTCCGACAGTAAGATCTTTTAAGTAATCTACATCTAATATTGGGAAACCAGGTACATGTTGTGCATCCAATCGTACCCATCTTTGAACATTGCGAGTGTGGAGATTATCGACCTCAACTAGTGCCTGAACAACATTAGCAGATCTGCCTTTGTTAAGCATTTGACGAGCCACTTCCGCATTAGTTCCTTGCATCTCAATAACTGGATGGTATCTATTGATAATTGCACCTGCAATGCGATAGAAGTTGGACTACCAACCAACCAACATTTGGAAGATGAGGAATTGGTATAGTTAATTGAAAGAATTTAAACATTGATTTCAGATGGCCATTCCGAGCTTCAACAATCCACCTCGTTTTGGTAACCAAACGTGAATGATTGGCTTCTTCTGTACTGAGTTGATTTCTCCCTGGCGGAAGATGTACCGGCATTTTCCATACAATACCAAGTCGAGCTAACATTGCTGTAGCATCACGATAACTTCGGTCTACAATTACAATATCTCCATCACGAAACCATTCTCTCATTCTTTCTGTATCTCTATTGAATTTATTTTCCAAAATTTCTGCATCATTATTTCTAGAATCGGAGAAGTAAGGACCCTGAATATCGACTTTTATGCACTGAAAAAGATTGACGTAATGTGCGAAAATTACTACTTTTAGGTATGTAACTGTATGTTCCATCAATCGCAGCAATTACACGAGGGGTACGCAGCATTGTACAATTCATTAACAAATTCAGATATAAGTCTTGCAATATAATTTTCTCTTGTAATTGAATCGAAACCAATGTTTTCGGGAACAAAACGTTGCTTTAAAGATTGACGAACAATAGAAACTGCCATACTTGCTGCCTGCCTACTTGGATATTCAAAAATAACTTGCAAAAATTCATCAGATAGTCCCTGTCTTAGCTTACACAGAAACATCAACTAATTTTTTTTCGATACGTACCTGTAACCACCATCACAAGGTACTCTATCGCAATAATTAAAGAGTTCCACAAATTCTTCTTTTGTCACAAGAGAAAAAAATGGGAACTCAGAATTTGTAATGCTATTTTCATCTACAAATCTACGTTTACTCACAGCGACATTTCGAAGTCCTTGTAAAAGAATTCCAAGTTGTTCACCTTTTATAATATATGATCTGTTTATATAACGCAAACCAAGTAATAGTGGCTCCAAGAAAAAACTTCTATTGTCAAGATGATGTTGACATGATCTGACATCGTTAGGAATATAAATATTACACATAATAAAAACATTTACTCGACAATCAGCGGAAATCTTATGAACATCATGTTGAGCATTGCATATTACGCAGGTACGATTTGCAGTTTGCGTCAAAACATTCAGTCGAAGGCGTGTAAGATCGTTTTCTATTATGAGTTGTTCATCAACAACAGATCTATAGCAATTTACGCAGAGTCTTGTCCGATCATTTATGTGAAGCGCTGGTCTATTAAAACCATCACGTCTAAAAATATCTATTTCCCTAAAAGCATCATTTCCATCTCTATCTATTCTATTCATTTGCGCTGGTAGAAACGCATTACCGCAGATATAACAATGTAATCTGTTTCTCCAAAACATTTAAATTTATTAATTGAAGGGCCCCATGCAAGAAGGGGCTCAGCGCTCGAAACAGTCAAAACGTGACGTCTTGGTTACCAAAAATCAAAATTGCTAAACTCAATTTTAAATAATATCAGCTTGTAGAGAATGAAAAAACAC
>UELU01139219.1:0-11003 GCA_900490025.1 Megastigmus dorsalis | reverse complement strand
GGTAGGTCTTAATAATCGGACTTATTGAGTACTGTATCACTCACTTTAGGTAAACAATAATGCTTGGTGTATCATGTACGATAAGAGAGTCTATGAGTATGATTACTAAAACTTTTGAGTGCCATGTTACGAATACCTGTAACTAGAACGAAGCAAATTTTACCAAGCATTTGACACCATTCGGAGAAGGTATTTTATTTTATTAACAGAAATCGCATAAAATCATAAACAGAAATTATTGAGCAACGGCAAGAATTTTTGTTCTGAATCCATTTATGTTTATTGTAATTTAAAAGTAGCAGCAATCTGCAAAATTATTTATGTAAAACTGAAAATGTTTATGCCATGTCAAATGTTTCAAAAAGTAGTTTTATTTCAAGAAATATTGGATTCACATACAAATAAGAACAGAAGAACAAACGGTGCATTCATATGAACTTGCAACAATTTGATTTTAAAATTTACTGATTTGTCGATTTACTGATCGCTTGTTAAACGACGTTTTTATACCTTATAGAATTTTTTCAATTTTGTCAATAACACGATACGTAAGGATTTTCTATTTACTTTAAACTGTAAACGTTGGAGTAACGAAAAGAGAAAATTCTAAGTAAAAATGTATTTCAAAAAATGTACTTACTGAATTAAGATTCGAAAAAAGGTAAATAAGATTATTTACACTAATAATTTAATTTGAAAGCCACCACCAATAGATCATTTTCGATTCCGTTACAAAAATTAATTGGAATTTTCCTGTCAACTGAGGAATGACCTTCGATTTTAAAGTTTATATTATAAGCTTCACTCCGATAACAAGGTTATGGTGTGAAATTATCAGATTTTGTATAAATTGCTGATCTGATATAACATACATTTTCGTCAAATGAGTTTTCGAGAGAGCATCTTATTATTTTACCCAGCAGTATCGTTTTAACTTTAATTTATTTTTATTTTTCTTCGTGTTATTTTAAGTATCGCAACATTAAAACAATCAAGAAAATTCGTATAAAAAACGTAATTGAAGCTTATAATATAAACGTAACGGAATCGAAACTCCCCACCTCTTCGCGCTCCTCCTTTCCTCCTCGCGTTGCTGCTTCTGCCGCCCGCTATAGCTGTCCGCTGATTGGCTTATTTTACAAACTTTCAACAATTAATAACTCAAAAACGACTTGTCGGATCGAAAAACGAGAAACATACGTATTTCTTAGAATTTCGAGATCTATTCAATGGTATATAGCACATACGATGATTTCTATGCAGCCTGTATTTTATACTTACATATTATATACTTATTATTATTACATTATATAGTTACATATTTTAAATTGAAATGAAAAATTCTAGCTTTTCATAGCACTTGCAACATTTAATCTAAAGTTCAGTGTCCATGCAATAAACAAATTTAAGTTTATGAAATGATTAATTAAGACGATGAATACGAATATTTATAATATACACAATGATTTTTTCTTTTACTAGTATACAATTCTTAACTTTAAAATATAAACTGTTACCTTCGATACCTATATATTTTAAATTGAAATGATAAATTCAAGCTTTTCATAGTACTTGCAACCTTTAACGTAAAGATCAGTGTCCATACAATAAACAAATGTAAGTTTATGAAATGACTAATTAAGACGATGTATGCTGATTGATATAATTTTTGTCGTTGTTCCCTAAACAAAGAATAATATTTTCAATTATGATAAATAATTTTAGTGTTAAAGAATTTGGTGTCAAAATTTTCTGGCTATGCTTTTACGGTTGTTGGATCCAGAAACATGTCATGTTAAACATTTTTTGGTCAAAGTTAAATATTAATTTAATGCCAATATATATTCAGTACAACCTTGTCTATTTCATTATTCATTTTTTTTTAAATTACTGTTTTCGATATTTCTGAAAAGTTTCTCCTTGCGCTTAACCTGAGAGAGAAATATATCAATTATATTATTTGTCATGACTTCGTATAAATATAAAGAAATACATGATTTATTGGCTTTTACAAGTATACAATTACTAATTTTAAAATAATTAGCTTCTTATAGCACAAGACATCTGTTTAAATTCACAGTAAGTCTTAGTCACTATCTTGGATATTAGTATTAATTTTAACTTGAGATAAAGCTCGAGCCTTTTTAACAGGAACGATAGCCATATTCGATTTTACTGTTTCAAGACGTGATAAAACTTTTATGTTAAAAATTGAAAAGATCGACCTAATAGGAATTGCATCAAAATTTTTTAAATGCACCAATAAATAGATTACTGGGATGATGTACTTTTAATTGGTTATTATACTCAACCTTATAATTTAAAAAATGAGACTCGGAATAAGTCACTTGAAAACAGTTGAGAGCAGACAACACGGGTAGTCGGTAGCATGAGTTCTGTTACTTGCCGAGTCTCATTTTTCGTTAAATTTTCTTATTTTCATCGTAATATAGCAATGTCTTATAGCTCCAAATATTCTTTGTAGTGGTGGGATAGTACCTCCGCTAAGTTTTTGATACGTATGTGCATTAATTTTATTCCCATTGTGAAATGAGCATCAGCTGGTGACTGTGCCTAACCCTATTGACTAGCATTTATTGAAAATGCGTAATATTTTACTTCAATCTTTTGTTATAAAAGGGGCAGAGGCACATTCTATAGTTTTATTAATCTTCTGAGCCATGGGACGAAAAGTTGGAGTACCGGTAATGTAGGTACTATTGTCGAATGACGTAGTACGGAATCCCCTTAATTTATTGAAGGAAGAGTTTGAAAACCTTTTGAGAAATTCGGCGTTGCATGGACGGGAAATTAAAATTCCTTTAAACAATTAAAATAAACAAAACAATAAACACATGAAACTTTTTTTCGGATCTGTACACGGAAAGAAATATGGTATTGAGAACGTACTGCTAGTGTAGCCGAGACAGCTCAACACGAATCAATTGCGGCTCAGTAGGTACGACCGTCAAGCTAAAACAGCTCCAACGATGATGGTGCCGCACATCTACGCTATGGACACTGAAACTGAAGGTTTTATTCACTTATATGTCGAGAACGGTTTAGTCCTTGTTAAAATGGTTTGCACCAAACGAAATAGCACAAAATTTTGCATTGAAAACAATTTTTAACTCGATTCCAATGAGTGCACAGTTCCGAGATAATTAGTCGAAAAGAAATAAACGCTGTGCGAGCCAGAGAGACTTACCGTCTATGGGAGGTTAATCTTTTCGATTAATTATCTCGGAACTTTACACTCATCGAAATCGAGTTAAAATTCGTTTCCAATGAGAAATTTTACGCACTTTCGTTTGGTTCAAACCATTCTGTCGAGGTCTAAGCCGTTCTTGAGATATGAGCAAATAAAATTTTCAAATGTTGTTTTCGCATATAAGGTTATGTTATGGTGAGTGTCAGTGTCTAGCGTGGAGAGTGTGGAGACGCAGCGGCATCATTTGGAGTTGTTTCAGCTCCACGGTCGTACTGAGCTGCAATTGATTGCTGTTATTATATGCGTACCAAAATATGCGTTCTCAGTTAATACCATATTTCTTTCCGTGTGATGCATCCCATATTTTTAGTCGGTATATTCCCTGTTAAAAAAACTCATGTGAGAAACATATGAGAATCACATGAGCATTCTATGTGCGAATCACGTGAGAATCATGTGAAAAGCATGTGCGACTTATGTGAGATTTAGATCCGAGATCGCATTGCGGATCACGTGAGTCTCGTGAGAGAATTACTATCAACCTAATATTACACAAATTAAGGTTTGCGTAGGTTTGGTAGCCTATTTTGGTGCTACCATGCGAATGATAGTATCCAAACTGGGTAATTAAGCTTTATATTATTAATATTCAAATTTCTAACTTTTTTAAAATTTGATTAAAATGTAAGTACCCAGTTTTGGTTTATCATTCGCATGGTAACACTTATAGAGGCCACCAAACCTACGCAAACCTTAATTTGTGTAATATTAGAATCATGTGATTCTCACATATTAGATCAGCAGTGACAAATTTTGAAGAAAAAAAAGTTCACATTTATACTCAGCTACCCAAAAGTCACCTATGTCGATTTTCAAAAGAATAAATGAAAAATTCAATATTTTGGCCGTCATATTGGTCCGCCATTTTGACATTCAAATCGGTCAACCATTTTTATTTTACAATCTGCTCGAGTATCATGTTTTGCCCTAAATTTAGTTAAATTTAATTAAATATCTGATCAAATTCCGGAGAAACGTCGATTTTTATAACTGTGAGGCCACCATAATGGATCTGCAACGATGAATTTTGAAGAAAAAAATTTATATTTGTGCTCAGCGACCCAAAGATGCACCTATGTGGAATTTTATGAGAATAAGGGAAAAATTCAATAATTTGGTCATCATATTGGTCTACCATTTTGAGATTTTAAATCGGTCATGCATTTTTATTTTACGATCTGCTCGAGTATCATGTTTTGCCCTAAATCAATTATTGTTTTATAGATATTTCATAATTTAGTAACATCTCTCACCAAATTCCCGAAAAAATGTCTATTTTTATAATTTTTAGTTCGCCATATTGGGTCTGCAATGATCAATTTTGAAAAAATAAAGACAGATTCGTATTCATTGATCTAAAGAAACCCGAACCCAACCCATACGAATTTTAATCAAAATCAATTAAAATTTCAATGTTTCGCTCTACCATATTTGTCATCCATCTTCAGTTTTGGAATCCGAAAAAAAACCTGGTATAAGTTTGTATTAATTTGGTTTTTATTCCATACAAAAAAGAAGTTATGTGTAGGATGATGTACTAATGAATGAGTATATTATAGGGGAGAGAAGGGCGGATCTGGCTACTTTGAATTGCAACTTGAATAATTTTTATTTAAGGACGAAATTTCCTCTTACTTACTACTTTATTTTGAATTTCCAAAATTGAAAAAAGTTACGCACCTATAGCTCTAAATTTACAAACTGCTTTTTAATTTTTTATTGCAATCCTTTTCACCTTTCTTTGTAACTATTAAATGCTTTGTAAAAACCTTGTTACATAAAAATAGAAAAATTGCAAAAAAAATGTTTTTTTTCGATAAATAAACCAAAGCCAATCTTACCCACCGAGCCAATATAACCCCCGCTCTCCATTACAGGTTAAAGTAATACAATTTTGAATGTTGAAAAATAATTTTACTCAATCGTTTCGTCATTTTTCTCAAAGTATCAGACAATATCGTAGTATAGTATAGTAGCAACGCGGCTTGATTGGCAGTGTTGTTACCACAACTAAACTCTAGTCATTAAATTGTTTTAGAAGATAGAAGATATTTATTTACGAACAGACAAAATGGCACCTTCTTTAACAAGCAGGCAAACTAATACCTTTATAAGCATGTGTATGAAACGGCTCCTTTAATCAAGCACATACGAAATAGCACCTTCTTTTCCTTACGGAAGTAAACTACTGCCAGAACTACAGCCGGATCAACTGCCAGAACTGTATCGAACAACTGCCACGGGAATAGTTTTTTTCCGACTACTGAAAAACTACTGCCAAACTACTGAAAATAATTAGAAATCATTTGTAAACACTGCACATTCACAATCGTCATTAACAAAAGATCCAGATGATCATTTTTCAATTAAATTTTTCATATTATATAATATGCCGTCTAGCATAATTGCACAGACTATATCAAATTCCAAATGGTGGATTCAAGTTGGTTAAAAACTCATGAAAAAATATATTCTTACAGTACTTTACTCCGATAATTAATAGTGAACAATAGTAATTTTAAAATTGACTGGTACATCGAATATGGCGGTCCCAATTGAAGCTTTCACCCACAATTAGCATTAAATACAGCGTGAGGAAAAAGTATGGAAACCCCTCAAAATATCGGAAGATTAGTGATAAAAAAGAACAACAAATGTCATACCCCAAGTAACTTTTAACAAGGAATCTAATGATGACCTTGGATTTGGCCTTGAACCTCAATTCCAAGGTCATTTGAAGGTCGATTTATTTTTTTTAAATGGTAACCCCCATTTTTTATGCCGGATTCGAAAAGAGCGGAAAATTCTGCGCTTAGATACATGTCTAGGTCTCAGGTTTACAAGATCCCTACAGGTCAAATAAAGGTCAAAATACGCTACCGCATAAATTTTACTTCATTGTGATTATCCTTCTTTTAGCGTAACCCTGGAACAACAACGTGGACGTTGAAGGATTCTGTTCGCTTCGGGATGCTTTTTGGTGTGAGTTCCCCTTGCCTATCACTTTTGGGGTGCTTTTTGGTGTGAGTTCCCCTTGCCTCTCACTTATAACAGATATTCAAAGTGACCTCCATGAACTTCTTGACAGTAACCAATCCTATTGTAAAAAGATTGGACTGCCTTCCCAATTATTTCTCTTGGAATGAGGTCAATTTGTTCTACAATTTTGCGTCTCAATTCGTCAAGATTTTGAGGATTAGTTTTGTAAACGCGATCTCCTAAATAACCCCATAAGAAATAATCGAAAGGTGTGAGGTCTGAGGACCTTATAGCCCATTCTATCGAACCTCTTTTTCCAATCCATCTTTCATTGAACGTTTCGTCCAGAAATCGCCTGACATTAACACCATAATGTGGTGGTGCACCGTCTTGTTGAAACCCTGTATTCTCAAAATCATCTCCTTTTACAACTTGTATTGCAGGAATGATTTGTCAACGATGCCTGCCCACACGTTCAACTTCTGAGGATTTTGGGTATGACTTTCTTTTGTCCAGTGAGGATTAGTATCAGACCAATATCTGCAGTTGTGCCTGTTAACATTTTCATTTAATGCAAACGTTGCCTCATCTGAAAACACAATATTTCTTAGAAATTGTGGGTTTTGAGCTATTCTTTCCATCATCGTTTCACAAAATTCAAGACGACGATCATCCTCGTTCAGCTTTTGCACGAGTTTAATTTTATACGGATGAAACTTATTAACCTTCATAATTTTGACTACAGACTTTTGATCGATTTCATGTTGCAAAGCTGCAGAACGAGTTGACTCATGTGGATTCTCCATAAAAGATAGTAAAACATCTAATGATTTTTCTGGGTTTGTAGCTGTCGATGATCTACCAGAAACAGGTCGATTTTGAACGGATCCTCTATCTTCAAAACGCCTCACAGTCTTTGAAACTGTTTCTTTTGACAAAGGAAGAGCCCCCTGTCGAAATGTTTCATTAAAAAGAGCAGTAATGTTGTTAAAAGATCTTTGTTGATCACCCCAACCGCGCATCATCAGAAGAGATATGCGTTCTCGTTCGGACAAACGAAACATTTTGATAATAACAACCAATTACCAGCAATATCAAGAAGATGTTCAAGATGGCAGTCAACTTTTTTTGAGATTAAGTATAGCTAAAAATTAGTTTTATAACAATTTC
This sequence comes from Megastigmus dorsalis, assembly GCA_900490025.1. Taxonomy (NCBI): domain Eukaryota; kingdom Metazoa; phylum Arthropoda; class Insecta; order Hymenoptera; family Megastigmidae; genus Megastigmus; species Megastigmus dorsalis. Next base: position 3,583 of record UELU01139219.1, on the reverse strand, counting down.
AATTTTGTTACTCTAATTTGTTTTGAACTTTATTAACTACCAATCAAAAAATTTTCAGGAAAAAAAATTTTTAATAAGAAAAAGACACGTTAAAAAATGTCAAAATTAAAATAAAACAAAAATTTTAATTTTAACATGGCATAAATTATTTTATTAACATTTTTTTACTATTTCCAATCGAAAAATTAACTAAAAATTATAGTATTTATTAAGTAGTGATCAACATTTGTTTCCTCATTTTAATGAAAAATGATCTTTTTTTTTTGACAATATCTCCCACAAATTATTGAAATTGCAGGCAACAATACATCAGTAATAATTAGATTTAGAGAATTCTATGGGATTAGAGTGATATAATTATTTGAAAGACAAAGTACTTGAGAAAATTACCAGTAGAGTAAAACAGTACTTTTCCACCTCGGTGCGCGAAGTGGTTTTCTATCTTGTTTGTGGTTTGTTTTTCCGAGCGAAACGAGAAAAAACATCCAGTAAGGTACAAAACACCTCTCGCACCAGGTCGGGACAGTAATTATCATCATTTCAACCTCAAAATATAGTACAAAGTTCGCATTATGAGATTAGAATGATGAAAAAGAACCTTAAAACTGAAAGACAAAAAACGCACTTCCAAAAACCACCCCAAAATTGAGAGGCAAGGGGAACTCACACCAAAAAGCACCCCAAAAGTGAGAGGCACGTCGTTGTTCCTGGGTCACACTAAAAGAAGGATAATCACAATGAAGTAAAATTTCTGCGGTGGCGCACTTTGACCTTTATGTGATATAGGGGTCATGTATTAATCATTAATCCTCCGATATTTTGAGGGGTTTCCATACTTTTTGCTCACGCTGTGTAACGATAAGCACGGAGAAAAGGATTGTAGCAGTTTGTAACTATATTATTTTCATATATGCCCCGGCGAATTCCACTGACATATGATATAAATACTCCGAGGGCAGTAATTACGAATTTAATGTTAGATCTTATATATTCAAAATAGAGGATGCAAGATGGTGCTCATAACGCGTACTAGAATTGAATATTCAGGTAATTAATACGATTAGCGCGGAAATAAGATTCAAGATGGCGGTCGACATCATCATAGATTCACCATTTTGAATATATAAGATCTAACATTAAATTCGTAATTACTGCCCTCAGAATACGTAACAGTTCATTTGTATGTTACTTTTAAACGTTCTAGAAATTGCAATAAGCCATGTTGGACCCACCATCTTGTATTTGAAACTTTCAATGGAATTCGCAGGGGCATATTTGAAAATTGTATAGTTACAAAGTGCTACAGTCCTTTTCTCCGTGCTTATCGTTATATTTAATGCTAATTGTGGACGAAAGCTTTAATTGGGACCGCCATATTGGATACACCAGTCAATTTTAAAAATACTATTGTTCAATATGAATTATCGGAGTAAAAGTACTGTAAGAATACATTTTTTCATGAGTTTTTAACGTTTTAGTAGATACGATCCGCGAACTTGAATCCACCATTTTGAATTTGATATAGTCTGTGCAATACTAGACGGCATATTGTATAATATTAAAAATTTTAATTGAAATATGATCATCTGGATCTTTTTTTAATGACGATTGTGAATTGACAGTGTTTAAATGATTTCCAATTATTTTCAGTAGTTTGGCATTAGTTTTTCAGTAGTCGGAAAAAAAAACTGTTCCCGCGGCAGTTGTTTGAATATAGTTCTGGCAATTTTTCCAACTGTAGTTCTGGCAGTTGTTGTGCCTGTAGTTTTGGCAGTAGTTTACTTCAGTAAGGGTTAGCTCGATATGATCTCATAGAGTTCTTATATGTGATCTCATATGAGATCTCATGACTTTTTTCAAGTGTGCTTCCGTACGCAATGATCACACACTGAGTTTAACTTTTTCAAATTTACAAAATTAAATAATCAAAGACATTATATTTATTCCACTCGATCAATGTGTGAAAACATTAAATCTAACTACAATGAGAAGCCTACAGATTTTGTAACATTTTAATTTATCGAAGTTACTATTACATTTTTTATATAAGCATTTTATTTTAATAATTACCTGATTAGTGTTCCTAAAGCTATTAGATCCAGAAATATATAAAAGTAGAAACTTCATAAAGTATTTTTAATAAATTTAACACTAGAAAAAAAATATATTTTTCATGTTTTTCAAATGTGTTGTGTATGTGTACTTTTGATTGATTTATTATATTAGCAATAATTAATTTATTCTTTTATCTTCCATTTATATAAGCCTTCTACAAACAAGATATAAACCATTTTGTATAAAAGAAAAGAGCATTCATTATAAAATGGACCAAGATGAATCTAATAAAAAAAAAGCGATACCGAAAGTACTTGCAAGATCCATCCCAAGGTAATCCCTCATCAACGAAACGATACCGTCGTTTATCTAAAAGAAATAGAATAGCTGAACAAGTAAGTTTGATATTTGCAATGAAATTATGGTTGTGAGTTCTTGTATATTTTTTGTTTCTTTATTTATATTATTTAATATCTTTTTTAAATAATTTCTTCATAATAATTAATAAAAGTTTTATGTTAATTGAACACATTGATTGATTTGAAATTTTTCAATAATAATAATTTCAAACTTGGAAACAAAGCTATAGCAATAACGGAGATTTCATGTCATGAGTGAAGTACATTAAACATCAGTAATTAGGTGATTCTATATTTATGGCGTGTTAATTTTTGTTTACTTTTGAAAGAGGAAATATCGTTGCCCGAAATCTTTGTAGTTAAACGTCCGTTTTTGATATAAATATTAAAGAATTTGATTGAATCGTATATATTATTCCATCATAAAATAAATAATTCCATGAAATATAATTTATTAATTTTTCAGGCTAGATTAGAAGAACAGGAGGATATTATTGAGAATATCGAAAGTTCATCAGAATGTGATAGTAATTCAGAGAATAATGTTTTAGAAAATTTAGAACAAAATGTATCGGAACCTAAACGTACACCTGTTGAGGTTATTATTTTTATTTATTTTGCAATGAAAATCGCTTTTATTTTATTTGTTTAAATTAATGGTTACATGATTCGAATTTTTTAGGATGTTTTAGATAAAGATCCTGAAGCAATACAAAGTAATGATAATCAAGTTGCTATAAATGAAAACTCTGATATCGTAGATATAATCGTTTCTGAAAGACTTGAAGCGGAAGCTAGAATATTTGAAGGTGGACGGGAAAGAATGCCGGTAATTTTTTAATGAAATTTATTTTAATATTTATTTGGATTCAAAATTCATTAGAAAGCTTTTTTTATAAACAACTTAATTTCTTTTAGCAAATTAAAAATATCACGTAGTCATGTCATAAATTAATACTCTCACACATTATAGGTTGGTTCAAATAGATCAGTAAGTGAAGATCTAATGAATATAGATTATGATAGATCCGATTCTATTGGCAATAGTCCATTACGTAATTTTCGAAGCTCCAGTGAATCCGAAACATCTTCTGTCGAAGACGCGGAAAATATTGAACAGGAAGAAAATAGTTATAGCGTGTAACAGGGTTTTTCTCGGGGTAACTCTG